>PVJO010019099.1:0-35085 GCA_004026905.1 Hystrix cristata | reverse complement strand
CAGTACCCTTGTGCTCAGGGTGTCAGCCCTGGTGCTGTCGCGATAATGCTCCACTGGGCTTGAGGATCTGTGCCTAGCTCAGCACTTGCTGTGGCAAGAAGACTCATTTGTTCACAACTCGTGGGTCAGGCCTCGGTTCCTCACCATACCTGCCTTTCATTGCTGGTGGGAGCTGGCTTCCCCCAGAGTATACAATGCAAGAGAAGAGAGAATAGCAACAATACCAACAAAAAGTGCCCTTTGTATTTTATAACCTGGTTTAAGAAGTACTGTATTAGCACATCTGTGTAATTCACGATCCACAGAACAAAGGACTCTGCACAGAAGGGCACTATAAAAGACGTGGAGTCCAGGAAGCTCAGAACACTGTGATCCATCTTGGAAGCTGACGAGTAGGGCAGCAGGCCCTCGGCCTCTAATCATGCATTTCTCCCATGTGCAGAGCACACTCATGCTCTTCGTAGGCCAATCACATCTTTCCCCGACAGCATCAGTGCAGAGTAGAGCTTCGCAGCAGCCCAAGTTGGCAGCACAAGTTTGTCTCTTGATCAGCGTTCAAAGTCTGGCAATAATTCTCCATGGCCTTTAGTCCTTTCCACTGTGATTTTGCTTCTACCCTGTGAGTCATCTTTTGTTATAAAGTTAAGTGTGTACACACACACACACCCACCCACCCCAGATAGATTTCTCATCCTTAATCTTCTTGATACTTAGGTATCCGGAAGCATCATCTCGTTTTACAGTGTCTATAACTTGAAGTCTAGACTGGAAAGTGTTGTTGTGACTGTAACTCTCTTAAGATTTTTTGGATTGCTGTGAACCTTATTTGGGATTCACTCCATTAGGCAAAAACCACACTCGAAATGTCTCCAAGATAAGCCCTACTCTAAGTAGAACCTGCTGAGAACAAGCCCCTTAGACTTTTAAAATTGTAATTATTGGTTGAGGAATTCCGTGGGTATACCCCGAAAGCTTAGTGCACTTCTATCTGAGTGAACCAGGTGTTCTTTATATCACCTTTCGTCTTTCAGAATAGCTCTACACCAACTAAAGAAATTCATAAAATTACATGTTTTATGTCTGGATTGATGTGGTTGCTACACAAGCTTTTACTTGGTCATTAAAATTCCCTGAGTTATATGCACCTAAGACAGCCGCATATGGAATGTCATAATACATCTGAGAGAAGCACAGTCAATGCTTTGAAATTTTTGTTTTTCCCCTGCGAAATCTGTAAATGAATCAGGACTTGATCATACAGATTATATTAGGGTACTATTGCCAGTTTCTACTAAATGTTACCACTGTTTAATTTTCTCCTCATTTTCAGAGTAACATATTAAAAATCAGCAATATAACAGTGTCGTCACACACACCAATAGGTCTCACTGTACATCTCCTGAAGGGGTCTTGAGTTTAGATAATGGCATAATTTGTATTCACTGATGACTGTCAGGGTTCTTAATAAGACTTTTCTGTCTACAATAAGTCCTGGCTCTTTATGACCTTATAAAACTTGACCTGGGCTGGGGATTTAGCTCAGCAGTTAAAGTGCTTGCCTTGCAAGCACAAGGACCCAAGTTCGATCCCCAGCACCAAAAAAAAAAAAAAAAAACCAAAAAACAAAAAACAAAAACTTGATCTGGACAACAGGTAAGAGGAGGGAAGTATAATTCCATGATTCTTTTCATATATAAGCAGACCTAATTTACAAAAGTGCTCTGGCAGAGCTTAAAGGGGAGAAAATTCTTCCCTAATTCTATCGCTATTTCATTGACACAGTTAATTGGAAGGAGTATATTAGAGTGGTAAAGATCGCAGATGTTTTGAGTCATACAGGTGTGAATCTCACTTCTGCCACTTAATAGCTGTTAGAAGTTGATTGAAGTTTTTGATACTGTTTTATTATATGCAATATTAATAGTTACCTCATAGAACTTTTTGGACAATTAATAAAATATACATACACACATATGTTCGATGTTTAGGAAGATTGTTACATATGAGAAATGGTGACAGACCGGGGTGGTAGCAGGTGAGATGGAGAGAAAGGAAAAGATATGTGATGTCTTTTCGAAACAATGTCAATCGTGCTGCTAGCAAATTGGGATAGTGTATAATAGAAAGAGAAAAAACAAGGAAAACTCTGAAAGTTGTGGTTTGAGTAATGAGTAAATATTACTCTCATTTTCTGAACCTAAGAAACCTAAGGGGAACGAGCAACCTGTTGTGAGGCAGAAGGAAAGATGAGTTCTGTTTGGGACAGGTGAAGGTGGTCGAGATGCTTATTTAAACATGAAAGTGTGTGTGTCAAGTAGAGTCTTGAATCAGTGTGTGTGCCCATTCACAAACCCCCGAGCTTAAAACAGAGATCGATTGTCCTTGATCGTAAGTGATATTTACAACCAATATGGATTGCTCCAATATTTGATAATCAGAGGGCCAGGAAAAGAGTGTCCAGTGACATCAGAAAGAACACTAGATGAGTAGTGTGTGTCTCAAAGCCAAGAGAAAACATTGTCTCAAGAAGGTCACCTTGACCAAGGATGTGAGAAGTATGTAGGATAAACGGTCACTGGGTTCAGAAATCCTTTGATCTTAATTCCAAAAGCATATTGCCAAGACTTTAGGAATTTCAGTATTTACAAGTTAAAATGTTGATGTGTAAAGCCACAGCCTAGAATAAAAACAATAATCATTTATAGTTGGTTCTTAGTTGTTAACTTATTGCTTTATTGTTTTATACAAATCAGTCTCTAAATGTGTAGAGTATGAACATTAATAATAAATATCCTGAGTTTCAAAAATGTGTTTTAAAGTGCGATGTATCTTACTTTTGGAAGGACATAATAGATTTCATTCAATTAATCAAGAATGATAACTAAAGGTTGTTTTACGTAGCATACCCTCCACATTGAGCTGCTATATCAGGTTGAGTAAGCATATGCCTGTCAGCCAGCGATCTCTTTCCTGGTATATGTACTTCTATTACTGCCAGTCTTATTTAATTGCTTATAGGAAACTAACTTTAACCTTCAGTATTCACACTAAATGCCATCCTCCTTGTACCTAACTGCTGTGTTAATCTGCTAATATTCAGTAATTAATCAGATAACCACTCATATTGTTTTGTTACGCATGTCTGACTTTCAGCTTTCTTCTTGCATCCAACAGTCATGTTTTCTTTGTAATACAGTTAACACCCTTTTGTGTACTTGGGCCAAATCTGGCATTCGGAATGTCATGCTGCAGCACAGCAGGCACACAGCAGATGGCACCCTGTGGGGCCCCTGGGGAGTCCTTAGGGTGAGCGGCACTTGTGGAAGGGAGTGAGAGAGCCCGGCCACTTACGCGGCCTGCCCATGCTGAGGGTGGCTGCAGTTGTGTTCCTCTGGGGCACATTTTTTTACTGCAGTAGTATTTGATTTCCATCTGAAAATCAGAATCAGTGACATGTTTAACTACGGTCAAATGCCTGTTTTTAATCACCAAGTCTATACAAGATGGTGTTACAAATTTAAATCTCATAATGCAGTTGTTTAGGAGTAATATAAACCTTAGAATACCCGCCTGTTTACAGCGGAGCAAATGAGTTTTATTAGCACCTACTGACTCATTTCAATGGAAGGCAGCTAGTCCTTAAGGATGTCTGTTTAACCTTGGTGAAAATAAAAACTTGAAAATATTAAATATTGACTGTGTTTTAGCTTAGACTTCCTAAAAGAAATACAGATGTTTTCTGTCTCAGTTATTTCAAATATATTCTTAAGTAAACCACTTTCTGCTCATTTTAAATGTAGGCAATAAAAATAGAGAACTGGCGACAGATATAATAGAACTGGCTGTTCAGTTTATATTTATGATTAACACATGTGAAAATAAATAAATCCACTCATCTGTTCTCTTTGATTAGAAGGGCTTCTGGGCTGAACAAGGGAAGTGCTGATTTTAAAAAGAATAACGAATTATCATGAAAGATTACCTTCACTTATATAAAAAATTAGTATTTTTGAAAACCTGAGTTTGGGTCAGGAAAGCTTTGTTGCCTAGGCTAGTTAAGTACATATTTTATGTTTTCCTGGCCATGTAGTCTGTATTTCAACCACTCACCTAAGTTGATACAGTCAGAGAGCAGCTATACTATATACATGAATGGGTGTTGCCAGTTCCCATAAAACTTTATTTACAAAAATAGGAAGTAGGTTAGACTCAGGATTTCTAGTGAAGGAAGTGTCATGTGCGAGTGCTGTTAAAAGAATTAGTGTAAGGAGCCACAACACAGTCTAGTAGCTAAATGATCCTAGCAAGTTATTTAAATTCTGCACCTCTGTTTTCTTGATAGTAGAGTGAGTATAATAATTAACATCACTTTAATGTGTTTTGAATATTAATCGTGTTAATATATTTAAAATGCATGGAACAGGAACAGTGTTGGACACAGCAAATCCTGAATATGCAAAAACATGTATTTTCTTGTTATCAAGTCTGACAGCCACCAGTAAAATAAAGAGTCTGGATTTCCTAATAAGCTCAAATTCAAGTCATAGACCTACAGCAACTTAGCAATTATTTAGTTCAAATTATTTGATGATTCTCAGGTTTCCTCATGTACAATAGCATAAAATTTTTTATTACCTTGTAAGATGAAATTTGGTCCAGCAATGCAAAGTTATAAAGGTTAGTTACCGTTTCTCCCATGTTGCTGCCCTCTTTAAGCAATCTCATTCTAACATTAATTCTAAACTTGTCAACTACATTGGGGTTTGATCCCCCGTTTGACAGTATATCCATGGTTGTGATTTTCTCTAGAAATGGCCCTCGATTTGGGTATTCCTGTTTCCTTCTTGCTCCAGAACTGCAGTTTGACCTTTATCATAGAGTTTTTTGTTTTGTTTTGTTTGTTTCTTTTTCCCAGAACCCCTGAATGCTGCTTTCCCAAGTCTCTGATCAAATTACATACTTTTGTAATAAATTTTCTGTAAGGTATCAGTGAATATGCAGTGTGTCCACCTGTAATACCAGTAACATTAGACTTGAAGGTCATTTTAGAATTTTGTTTTCATTTTTAAAGCAATATTCATAATACTTAATTTGTACCTGTACGTGATATATCTTGGTTTCCCCCCTTCATCCCCACTCCTCCCTTCCACTCCCCCTCCCTTCCCTATTTACAGTAGCTTTATTTACATTTTTCCATTTTTCCCCTTTTTCACTTTCTTTTCTTTTTCCCTTCCTTCTTTTCCCACTCCTCCCTTTCTAATTCTCCTCCCTATCTAGTATCTATTATACCTTTTACATAGTATCTTTTACATAGTATCTATTATACCTTTTTATCCTTATTTACACTTAATGGTGTCTCACATCAGAGAAATGATTTGATATGTACTCATGTGTGTCTAATTTATTTCACTTAAGAGTATGTTCTCAAAGTACATCCATTTACCTATAAATATCTCAAGTTTATCCTTTTTATGGCAGAGTAGTACTCCATTACATAGAAGAACCACATCTTCTTTAGCTATTCATTATTTGTTGGGCATTTAGGTTGTTTCCAAGACTTAGTTATTACAAATTGTATTGCTATAAACATGGTTGTGCATATATCACTGTGGTATGATGATTTTAATTCTTCTGGGAAGATGCCCAGTAGAGGAATAGCTGGATCAAATGGAACCTCTAGTTGGAGTTTTTTGAGGAATCTCCATACTGATTTCCACAATGGCTGGACCAGTCTACATTCCCACGAACAGTGGAGGAGGGTTCCTTTTCCCCCCACAGCCCCGTCAGCATTTGTTATTGGTTTATTTCTTGATGATAGCTGTTCTTTCTGGAGCGAGATAAAATCTTAGCATTATTTTGTACCAATACATGTTCTTGGTAAATAAAATTGAATAATAATTTAAAAAAATAAAGCAATATTCATCAATGTTCTTGGATTTTAAGTTCTAATATGATTTCCTTGTAAGATATTATAGAAACAATATTCTGAGCTTCTATTTGTATCCAACTTGCCCCAGACAATTTTACTCTCCTCCAAATCTGTACTTCCTAGTTTTCAAGGTGGGGCTTTCTTTAGATATGGAGAGATTTACCATTTATGATTTGAAACATTTTTTAATCATGTATTTGAAAGTAAAATTTAGCTTTAATTTACTGTCTTCTTAATTACAACATTTATT
Organism: Hystrix cristata; assembly: GCA_004026905.1. Classification (NCBI taxonomy): domain Eukaryota; kingdom Metazoa; phylum Chordata; class Mammalia; order Rodentia; family Hystricidae; genus Hystrix; species Hystrix cristata. Next base: position 28,906 of record PVJO010019099.1, on the reverse strand, counting down.
TCTCATTAAGGGCTTTGTGAAGATTGACTTTTTTTTTTCATTTAGCTGTGATGCCTTAGTTTTGATAATAGTGATAAAATTATGCTTTGAGAAGATGTGGTGGAATTCAGGACCTAATGAAAATTCCATGTTCTGATGTGCCTCCACTGCATTTCAAACCTAAGGCTCTTTTGAACCCAAGGCCAATTTTCTAATAGGAAGGCTTCCTCATTTGCTGCATGTCCCTGCAAAAGATATATATATTTTTATGTAAGTACCTTCGGCATATCTTTGGTTGGGGCTGTATCAAATTTAACTTCACTGGAGAGATAATTGCAAATTGTAAGTAATCTTAAATTGTTTCTTCTAGACATTTTACGTTATTGAAATATAAGAGTATCCATCTTACTGGCAAATTGTTATATTTTTCCCTCAAGAAACTTTCAGAAGAGGAAACAGGTTTAATAATAATGAATAGTGATAAAAGAGCAGTTAATGTTGCCATGGATGCAAATAACTGGACTACAGGCCAAAAAGCTGTTGGCATTGAATGGGGAAAATAATCCTGCAGATAACATCTACATCTCTGTTCACCAGCAAATATACATATTTTTGTTTGAAGCTAATTACACAATGTAGTAATTCAAATGTAGGCTTGAAAATATTGGACTGTTAGACAATGGGAATGATGCTAACATACCTGGTGTATTTGTGTATGTGTGGATGTGCTGTGCCCATGCCCTTGTGTGGACATATGCATAGTCCCTGTATACGCTGGACTTGTTTACTGTTTGCAGTTTTATATTCTGGGTGTGGGAGAGAGGGTTGGAAGAACTTTTAAAAATAGATCTAAGCTGGAGGTGGTGGTGCACAAAGCCTGTAATCCCAGCTCTGTGTGAGTCTGAGGCACCATCACAGATTCAAGCCCAGCCTAGGCAATTTAAGAATTTATTCAGACCCTGTCTCATAATAAAATTTTAAAAAGGTGCAGATGTAGCTCAATGTGAAGGCCCTGCGTTCATCCCCAGTACCACAAAGATAAATAAAGACATACATAAATAAAATTAAATTGGAGAATCTAAAAATCAAATGTCAGAAATAGACAGCTGTCATTTAATTGCTTCTTCCCTGTCATATTAGATGACTCTATTAAAAAATCCACCCAACTCCGGAAAACAGTCGGATGCTCACATTCACAGACTGCCTGTACGCCATTCCTTCACATCCTTCCTGTTATGTTTTTCCTCCTTCTCCTCACTCTGTTCACTGAACTCACTACTTCTGACTGCTTTGAGGCATTTTTTACATTTTTTTTCAGAGTTCTGATGTAATTTCTCCCTCTGAGCAGTGAAGCAATGAATAGACCACTCTGTAATGGCCCGCCCCCCTCTGTCATTTGTGTCAACCCTTTGGCATTTGTATCTTTTCACTTATCATAAGATCAAATAAAGTAAAATACAAGCCAAGTAAAATACTTGGCTTGTTTGGCCAGACAGAACAAACTTGGCTCTACCCTGTATCTCATAAAGTATCTGCTTACACAGGGCATAATATTTCTTAGTACTTTCCTCTGTACCACAATCACTGCCGCCTCCTCTCTCCCCCATCCTCCACACACCCACCCTTTTCATTTTACAGCTCGGAAGAATGATGTGTTTCCCGTGATGCTTCAGATACCTCTCACACATTATCCTGCCCTGGTATTTAATTTCCCTCCATAGGATAATAAGCAAGCGTTGAGTTTTAATTGACAGTGTTTCCCATAACTTATCATAATAAACACTTATTTTCTTTAATACCACCAACTGTAGCTGGTCATGTTAGTTTAATTGCTATTTTCGTGATTATAAACCTCTGTGAGACTTTGACGATGTACAAAACGATCCTCAGTGATGAGAAGCACCATTGGTATCTCTTTATTCATAATCTGGGGAGTGAGATATGGGCAAGTTAAATCGTGTGTAAGCAGTACTTTTATATTTCTCTAATATATAAATAAGACCAGGCTAATCATCTTTAACAGAGATTTCAGAACCTTTAGAGCTATTGGTCAGTTTAACAACTGCTGCTATTTTCAAACCTTTTAGAAACACTTTTCATATTCTGTTTCTGAAAATAAAATATAAAACTAGGAACACTAACTACTAAACTATGGTAGCTTTTTCCTTGAAAGTATCCTACATAAGTATCTCTAAGAGAAACTGTATGAGTGAAATTGAATGAATAGCCAGTGATTTTAAAAAGCCCTTGCAAAAAAATGACCTCATTTTGAAATTTTTTTTAAGTTATTGGTATTTTTAAACTTATATAAAATGTTTCTATAAAAGTAATACCGATTTTAAGATGGGCAAAAAAAAATTGAAACAAATTCTAAAAGTAGTTAATTTTGCACACTTTAAAAACAAGTTTGGATGGACTTGTCTCTCTGTCCTAAGAGTTTAGGACACGAAGAAGCTACAGATAGTAAGAAATCTAGATGAAAAATGAAACTGATCAACTAATAAGTAATGACCATTCATACATTGCTTATGAAACACTGTTATTTTGGTATAAAATAAATGTTCATGGCACTGTTTATAAACGGGGAGAGACAAGGAGAGTAAAATGTTTAAAATAAGATAATTTATAAAAATTTTAATTGTCCCCCCATTTCCTAAAGAGATTTTTTTTTTGATTCACTGACTCTTTGATTCTTACCTTTTAGGTTTTAATAGGTTCCATATTAGAACATTATGTGCATTTATTTTATATGCCCCTTAATGTACTTATACAATTCAATTTAGACTAGACTCACAATTTTCTGTTCAGTTTATCAGCAAATCTTTATTGAAGAACAAACTCCGAACCTACAAAGAAGAAAAGATGAAAAGAAGGAAGGAAAAGTAGGAAAGGAAGGAAGGAAGCAAGAAAGGAAGGAAGATAGGCTAATGGAAGGAAATAAAGAAGGAAAGCACTTGCACTTAAATAAGTGTACAAGATTTTTGTATTCAGAAAATATGGTGAAGCTTAAAGACTGATATTTCTGCAGGTGTAAAGCATAGTATAAGAGCTAGAGCCTCAATTACGTTGAGCTGCCTCACATTCTCCCGAATTCACATGTTAATGCTCTAATTCAGTAATGTGACTGTGTGTGAAGACAGGCTCTTTGCAGAGATGATTAAGGTTAAATTAGGCCATAAACCTGGCACCCTAATTCATATGGTTGGTGTTCTCCTCATGAGAAGAGAAACAGAAGAATCCATGTGAAGACACAATGAAAAAGTGGCCTTCTCCGAGCTAAGGACTGAAGCCTCAGGAGAAACCCAAACTGCTTGATGCCTTTATCTTGGACTGCTAGTCCTTAGAACTGTGAGAAAATAAATACCTGTCATCTGAGCCACTTCACCTGCAGTTTCTGTTTGGGCAGGTTTGGAAAGTGAATTTATCAGCTGATGTTACACATAGTTATAACCAAGGCAAAAGCAAAAATGCTTTTATATAGGGAACCTGAGGGCTTCGCTGGGTTCGGGCAGAGGAGAGCACGAAGCGGACAGTGTCCTGTGAAGCACAGCGCAGGTCTCAGGGCGGGACCCAGCAGTGTGCTCAGCGCTAGCCCTGACTGCCAGCTCTGCTGAGAGGAAGGGGCAGCCCCCCAGTGCAGTCACTGACTATCCAAGAGGTTAAGTGACTTCCATGATGACTTGGGCACAGAAGCGTGGTGTGACAAGAGCAGCCTTGTCCAGAATTTAATCTGGCATCAATATGCAGGATATTTTGGAATAAAGTTTCTTAGGAGTAATAAAGATCAGCTTTACCTGATCTGGGTCTGTGGTAGTAAGAGTATGGATTAGGGTGCTGATTAGAAATGAATTGGTGACCATTAGAGAGCGAATGTTTGTTGCTCCCAAATTCACATTTTAATCCATTAACTCTCTGTGTGACTCTGTTTGGAGATAGGACCGGTGAGAAAGTAATGCCGGTTAAAAGAGGTCATAATGGCAGGGCGCTGAGCCGGTGGGCAGATGCCCTTAGGGAAGACAGAGGGAAACTCATTTCTCTCTCTGTCACGTGAAGACGTAGGTAGAAGACAACTCTCTGCGTACCAGGGAGAGGGCCCTCACGCAGAACCACTTTGCCAGCTTTCAGAAGTGTGAGAAATAACCGCCTGCTGTCCAGGGCTCTCTGCCTGCGGTGTTGGGTCAAAGCAACGGCAGTGGACTAGCACCGTGTTGGGGAAGTTCGAAGTCTGGATTCTAACCAGGCAGTCCGAGCTTCAGAACTCACACCTCGTCTTCTACGTAACCACCAGATTGTGCTCCCTGTCCAATCCAAACACTGTGTGTGTGTGTGTGTGTGTGTATTGGGTGAATATTAAAAGTCAAGCTAATGAAAAAAAGGAAAGAATTTTTTAAAGAAAAAGGAGAAGGTTGTCATTTTTTTTGAACAAATTTTTCTTTAAAAGCTTATTGAATTAGATTGAAAATGAGGTCTTTGATTAAAAAAAAAGAATATGTCAGGATAATGCCAGGATAGATTAGATAGTGTACTTCTGTGGACTCTAGACTTAAAAAAAATAATAATCTGGGTTTGGAAGAGAGAAGGGATGATATTTGGTACGTGAAAGCAAATCTTGCATCTGGATCCCGTCTCTTCAGCTGCTGCCTCCTCTGGCGTGTCACTCCACTTCGCTTCTCTGTTAGTGTGTTTATGGGTGCTGCTTCACGGTGTGTATGTTCTCTCTCCCCAGATACCTTCATGTTATTTCCACTGCCATTTTCCTCAGTACCAGGACTTAGAACTGGGGCCCCACTGTGACACAGGTTTCCTTTTAGCCAGTGGGTCACTGAATCCTGTTCTTTCCTTCTTTAAAACTTTTCTGCTTCATTATTTACTCTCCATTTCTATAGTCATCAATTTTTTTCAAGTTTTTATTGCCTTAAATAAACAAAATATTAAATGGTCTTATAACCAAGAGGCAGTATTATAAAATGTTTAGGATGAGTTGTCAAGTCACACAGACTTTGGGTAGAGTACCATCTCTGACATTTGCATACTAGGAGCTTTGGGGGGAAGTTATTCCATGTCTACAAATCTGTGGGAAAGATATCTAGTTTATTAAAAAAACTATTGAGCAACTCCTTATCTTACATAAAATAAAGTCAAATTCCTCATTGCTTATTCACAGCTCTTCATAATTGTTAACCAGCTTTACCTCCCACTTAACGTCGCGGCTTTGTTGGGGGCAGCATGCTCTTTTCATGCTTTCCATAGATGTGCCATGCTGATTGCTTACTGCCGGTTTTTATACATTTTATTCCTTAAGATTGGCATGCTTTTCTCCCCCTGTGTTACCTGTGCATAGCCTTAATCTCAAAGTTCATTGTCTCGTGACTAAGCCAGTATTTTTAAGATCAGTGTGTGGTTTCAGCTGGAAATTGCATCTGTATTTCTCAGAGCACTTGGACTGATTATGGATATAGGGTTGCTGACTAAAAATTCTTTGGTGCCTGAATAAAGTATATAGATACTGCGGGAGAAAGAAGACAATGTTGTGGTCTAAATAAATGTCTTAGATTTATTTTTATGATTTTAATTGAGGTGAAAGTGTAGATCATTATTGAGTACTTCTTGTTTTACATCAAATTAAATCCTAATTTTGGGGTCTTAGGAAAATATCATTTTTACTTATTTTTTAATTTTCTTTACAGCTTATTGTGACTTTTTTAAAAGAAAAAATCAAAAGCCTTAAAATAGCAAAGTAAAAAAGCAAATTAAAATGCATAAGTACCAAGATCAAGTATTAAATATTAAATTTTGTGTAATTATTTTAGTCATTATTAAACCAGCAGTCAAATTGCCATTTTGAGGCACCATTATACTAATTGAACTAAATGTGATATACCTTAAGTCAACATATGCTGAGAACCTTCTGTATCCCAGCAATATAATAAAAATGAAATTAAATCACAGCTCAACCAGTAAATATGTAGTTATATATTTGGGTGGAATGAGTTTCTTTGGGAAAATTCTTCATTTCTTTTTTTTGTGGCAGCTTTTGAAATGTCTTGATAATCTAGACCAGTCTAGAGTAATGGTCTAGTCTAGTCTAGAATGGTCTAGTCTAGTCTAGAATGTTCTAGACCAGTCTAGATTACTAGTCTAGTTTTGGAAGCAGCTTGGAAGATAGAGAGCCCAAGTTGACTGCATGTTACAAAGATAAGTTTTGCTGTATAAGTAGAGGGAGATGATGATTGATTTTTCTTTTTTACATCTCTATGTTGTAGTATTTTATATTATTTTATTTTTTATTGTAATGCAGTTTTGTAGTAGAAAGGCAAATTGATGAGGTGTTCTTAATAAAATAAATATAAAAATTGAGGAAAAAATGTGCTAAATTAAAATTATGCTGCACCCATGTCAGATAAATTGTATAATAAATTTAAAATCTATAATAAATTTACACAGTATATTCATTCCTAAATTTGGAATATATTATTTGTTTACAGAATGTTTGTAATCAAATTCAGTCACTACTGTACTTATTTTCTATTTTATATCACTTGGGGCAACTTGATGATTTACTTTCAAATAATTTGTTTTCTTATTTTAAAATGTATAGAGTAGTATATTTTTTGTTTGAAATTACAAATTCCCTGAAAAGATATTCTTCAATTTCAACCATAGGTGATTGCAGGATCTGTTATTATTTGTCTATGTTGTGGTATAAATTGAAATCAGATTATGTGAATTCACTTGGGTGCTTTATTTACCAACACTTAATTATTTTCCATGGACAAAATTAAGAAGAATTTATTCAGTAGAATAACATATGCTTCATAATTTTCTATCAGTCATATATTTAAAAAATAAAATCTTTATTATTTTAAATTTTTTTCTTTTTATTTTCTGTCTCACTAGAATACTGTTTAGTTTTGATTATTTTAGATGTTTCTATAAATTAAATGCTTTTGAATATTTAAATATTTGACGTGATTTAAATTAATATATTTTCACTTGAAATATGCATTGCTTGCTGTGCATGATGGTGCACACCTGTAATCCCAATACTCAGGAGGGTGAGGCAGGAGGATTGCTGTGAGTGTGAGGCCAGCCTGGGCTACACAGTGAGTTTAAGACCAGCCTGAATTACATAGGAAGACCTGGTCTCAAAAAAAAAAAAAATAAAAGCCTATATATATATATTTATATATATATATATATTATATGTATATATATGCATTGCTCTTTTTATCTTTATAGAATTGTGAATATTTCTAAACATATCTTTTCTTGGTCAAGTGTGACGGCACACTCCTGTAATTCCATCACTCAGGAGACTGAGGCAGGAGGATCATTGTGAGTTTGAGACCAGCCTTAACTTCGAGATCCTGTCTCCAAACAAAAGCAAAAAGAAATATATATTTTCTTTCATAGAAGCTACCTTTCTAAAAAATGTGTTTCCATTTATTTGTACATTCATTCAAAATCTCTTTTGAGGCACCTCTTATATGCCTAAGCCTCTCTTAATTCCTTGAGACATATAGCCATATTTCTCTGCATCATACCCAACTTGAACTTCTTTGGGATCTAAATTAGGAAGCATAAAATCAATAGTGGTATGCTTGCCTTCAAAAGAGATTTTAAATAAATGCTGGTCAAATAATAGATTTTTAATAGATGGGTCATAGTGGAGAGGTAGAAGATAATGTGGAACTTTGTTCATTTCTTCAGAAATTTTAAATATTTCAGTACATAAAACAGTGTAATCATTTATAATGAATTGTCATCACATGATAATTTTGGACATTTAAATTGGATTATTCTGGTAATTATTTGCATCTTGAAATAAGAGTTAGATTTCTACACAGCACTGTGTGCCTTTGGATGGCATTAATACCCCTATAAGTAAAAAGTGTGTTTGGTGTTTTGCCTGGTGCTTTTTGATAATGTGGCCATGGGAATTTTAGTTTCATATTTTTCATGTTGGATCTTGCAAGTTCAATAGAGAATACAGTGATTCTCTGCTCCTCAGAGTCATGGATAGGTAATCATAATACGGTTTTATAATAAGATCCTCATATAATCTGCTGTGTAACTAAAGATTCCTGGTTTGATGAGGTGAAGGATGCATTTTATGGATAATTTTCTACAGCACATTTTGCTTCATGGCCTGACAATGACAGCTTAGTATTTTGATAGATTTTGGTAGCTATTTGTGTCATGGTAAAGAGAACTTCAGAGATTCTATTATTTTTTTCTTTTACAGTGATACAAAATATTATTTTCTAACCTTTGCCTCTCTTTTTTTCCTATCCTATAATGACAACTCTTCCCTCTATCTTCCTCTACTCTCCCTCTACTCTCCCTCTCACTCCCTTTGGTCTTTCTCTCTCCCTTTCTCTTTCTCTCTCTCCTGTTTGGAGTGTATTTGTGAAGTACTGAGGATAAGCTTTAGGTCTTTTAAACTGGAAAATTCAGACCACTTCTGATTTCATGTACGTCTTTCTGGGACAATCCACTGAGTTCTTAGACTCTGTCCTTGTGATGTAAGTAGTTTATAGTTCTTAGTTTAATGTTTTCATGGTTCCTAGTTGGAGCAGTACATATTAAGAATATCTGTAAAATTTTGAGGGTTCCTAAAATATAATTTTACTAAACATACTTATGTGCATTTACTCAGAATTAAAATGAAAATGAAAAATAGAGAAATAGCATTAAACACTTGAGTCCAGGGAGATCATTAACACTATTTAACTCACAATTCTAAAGGTTTATTAAAATAGTATGCCTTAATTTCATAAATATCAAATACATAGTAGAAAAATTTCTGCATTATACTGTACATATGAAAAGATATTATAAGAGATTATACATTCTTATAGTACTCTTAACCTTTCTCTTTTATTGTTGCATTGTGTATTTTGATTCCTTTCACGTGATCTGTCTACCTAGAGAGAGAAAAAGAGACCCAGAGAGAACAAAACAGATCATTTCAAAACCTCTTGAATGTCTAAATGTTCCCAGTAATGATATTCCTGTGCCTAAGTATCAGTTTTCTTCTCTATGTTAGTTTCTGAGGAAGGTGTGTTAAAAACCTTCCACTGTGATTATGAATTTTTAATATATGTACATTTTGGTTTTGCATTTCAGATGGAACTGTTACCAATTATGATGTATTTCTATTCATCTTTATTAAACATTCTGATAGTCTACTTCATCTAATACTAATACTGCTATAGTAGTTTCTGCTAACATTTGCATTGTATGCATTTTCCATTTTTTGTGTTAATGTAACTACTAATCTTTGAATTGAAATATATGTTCTTAATTTTGTTTCCTATTTGTCTCCCTTGTTCTCTGTTCCCTTTTCTATCACTTTCATTTGTTTTTAATTATTCCATTTCCTTTCTTACTAGTTTATTATTTTGTAGTTTTCTCGTAACTGCTCTTTTAGTGACTATACAGTATATGATAGCATACATCTTTGACCTGGAAAAGGCCTAATATAAATGAGTACATACAATTTTCTGCATGTTAGGACCTTAAAACACTTATACTTTAATTGAATTTATCTCTCAGTCATAATCATGTATTTATGTATGTATATAACTATAATTTATTGGCATGCCTTCAATATTCATTAAGATTTTTGTAGATATTTACCTTTTTCTTTGAATTTTGCACATTTCCACATTTCTGTGCTTCTATGAGGGATCATTCTTTCTGTGCTTGAAGAACTTTCTTACTATTTTAGTATGGAGGTCCTGGAGATGATTTCATTCTATCTCTTATGTTCATTTTTTTCCCTAAAAATACTTATTTCAATTTCATTTTTAGGCATATTTTTACCAGGTTGAGAATTTGGTGCTTACATTTATTTTTGTCTTAGCACTTTAATTTTCTGCCCTCTATTCTAATTGATTTTTATTTTTGCTTTTTGGAAGCAACTGTGTCCTTTCTGTGGGTGTGTTTAACCTCTCTCTCTCTCTCTCTCTCTCTCTCTCTCTCTCTCTGTCTCTCTTTCATTCTCTTTCTGCCCCTCTCTCTTCCCCATCCTTTCTCATCTTTGATAACGCAGTACACCTTTATATAGAATTTTGAAAGCTGTCTATTGTTCTTATAACTCAAGTGTGTAGCTAGATATTTTTTTTCACTTTTAAAACTATGTGATCCAGTCTCTCTTCAAGTACTTTTTCTGTCCATCTCCTATCTTTTCTGCTTCTGGGACTACAATTATATTTGTATTACATTGATGTTTCACCATATAGCATATACCTTTATGGTTTTTTCTTACATTTCCATAGTTTTATTCTGTTTCTGTTCTCATTCTGAATATTTTTTTCTGACCCATATTTTACTTCACTTCTCCACTGTGTTAAATCTACTATTAAGACCATCTAATAAGATTTAAATTTTGATTACTGTGTATCTCATTCCATTTTATTTTGTATTACATTTTTTAATTCTCTGGTGAGATTTTCTGTCTTGCCATATAATTTATTGAAGATAGATTTGCTGTTTACTTGTTGCTTTGGCATGGAGACTGACTGTGTTGCCCACGTGACCCTTGAAAGGAGCTGGTACTACATGTGCTTGCCCTGCACCTACCATCTTGAACATATTAACCACACTTACGTTAATTGCGTCTTCTAACTCTAAATCTCAGTCTCTTTTGGAAATGTTTGTATTAGCAGGTTTTTTCTTTGATATTTACTTACTTGGTTCTGTCTCCTGGTATCACTATTAGGGATTGATTAAATGACAAGGATAACTTTCAGCTCTGAATTTTATTGACTTTCTACAGAAAGGATTTATTATACAGGCAGTTAAGATTTAAACATTTCATCTTAGTCATTCCAGGAACAAGAGTGATTCCAAAATGGTCATCATTCGTTAGGAACTAGGACAGTCAGCAGTAGATGAAAGCCAGGAGCAGCCGGGTCTTTCCCCCACAGACCCTGAATACCAGTGTTGTCTTCTGTGGCTCTGGGGGCAGCTCAGTGAGAGCTCTCATTCTCAGACACTGGGTTTTGCTGAATTTTTCAAATTTTGCATTCAAATTGACAGAAGTCCATGAAGATAAAAGTGGCACCAAGTGTCACAGTATTCTTCTTAGGTTTCGCTTTTTATTTTCTAGAATCTTGGCTTCTCAGTTCTTTGACTTTTCAAGGCTACAATGACAATCTTACAGGATCTCTGAGATTTTCATTTTTTTTTAATTTTTTGATCCAACATTTTATTCTTAGGAGAAGCATCAACCTAATCCAGGAATTAGATTAGAGAACTATGACCTGCATGCCAAATCTATCATGCTACTTGTTTTTTTGTTTTTTGTTGTTGTTGTTTTAGTCTGTCTTTTTTTTTTAAGCAAAATTATTGAAATATAGCCATGTCTCTTTGGTTGTATATTGCCTATGACTGCTTTCCTAATACAGAGTCACACCTGGACAGAGTTGGATTTTTGTGACGGAGACTGTGTGTCCTGGTCCTGCAAATTTTAACGTGTTTATGATCTGACCCTTCCCAGTTTTGCAGACTTTCCTTCTGATTCACCACAGATAACAATGAACTACCATTAAGTAGTATCTCAGTTCATGAACTTAATTCATTCCACAATTCTAGGGAGCTGGCCACAGTTGTATTCATCACCCAATGCAGAGTTCACAAAGGGAAGCAGAAATTTGCAGAATGCTTTTGTTTGCAAACCAAATTACTGGTGAGCAGAGGTGTTCATGAACTGAGGTATTACTGTATTCATTTGTCTATCTTTTATCGTAATAGCCTCATTTTCTTGGTGCAAAATTTTTATAAAATACAGTAAAACAGAATTATTTTTCATATGCAACAAAAAATCTAATCATTATTTGCTTTCACTATCTGAATTCCTTTATATCGTAATGACATTTTTATATAAACATATTGTGGCCAAAACCAACTTTTGCATTTTTTGTCTGAAGTGTTTTTAAACAGTAGACTTTAGAATGATATTTTAGCAATTAAAGAAATTCCTGGAGACAGATGTTTTATACTTTGAAACTGTACTACTTATTTATAATACACAATAGAAAACTGTGTTTACTTAACATTCAGCCATTTAAGTCGTTGAATAAAAAGCAGAGTTCTGCACCTGTTCGCGATTACTTGCATTTGGATAAACTCTCCATTGACTAGTATGTGGATCACTGTTAAGTCATTAGTTTTCCTCTTTCTGAAATTCAGAGAAATATTTTTGAATTAAAAACAAGCTGTTCGTACTGTCAGCCATACTTATACAAATAATTCTCTATAACTCCCCTCTAGGAATAACTTTAAAAATATGTAAATCAGATTAAAGGTGTGCATTTAAAGAGTCAATAAACTCTTTAACTGTGTTCACAGTAGACATTTTCTTTATGAGAAATATAATTTAGTATGAGACTACTGAGTTTGATCTTTTACGGCACCGAACAAATTAGAAATGTTAGCATATGTGGTAACGTCTGTAATTACATAAATTAAATAGAGATCAAATACCTATATTAAAGAGTTCTCAGCATGGATTATATTTGTTTGTGTGTGTGTGTATAGAGAGACAGAAAGAGACAGACAGAGAGAGATAGAGTAGAGGAGAGAGAGGGAGAGAGGGGTATTTAAATCCTTCAGTTGTGAATTTGATGCTCACAGTAGCCAAAGACAAGATAGTCATTTTTCAGAACTGCCTCCAATACTGAAAATTTACTCCTGAATTAACATTAACTGTGGGACAAGTTTACACACAACAATTTTCTACATGTCTCTTTAAGAGTTTCTGTGAGTTCATTGATGTTGCTACCTTGACTAGTGCTACCCTCTGAAGGGGGCAACAAATAATTAGGCAACTCAAGAAGGTTAATTCGTACCTATCCTAATGTCTGATTGAGAGCTGCAATTCTGCACTGGACTTTTTCCAAACAAATCTCAGTTTGGGCAACCCAGGGCAAACGACTTATCTCTTGGTATACAAATTGTACTGACCTCATAAATTAAGATGATTAAATGAAAAACACATTAAAAGCTTAGTCAGAGTTGTAGTAGTTTAAGTTTTTTCATCATCATCATCAGCATCACCACCATAATCCTACTTTCAGGCCATTCGTGCTGTCTCTAAAAATTAAGTTTTCACATTTTGACTATGAGTATGTTTCATAAAAACTCTCCAAAATTTTAAACTAACATTGTAGAATGAATTTCATTATAAAATAAATACCCTTCTTTAGTAATTATATTCTCACTGTAAATTTGTATAATACTTAATTTTAAAAGGCCTTTCTGTTTTTATAAGTAAATATATAATTTTAAGTATTTACTCTTTTTTCCTGTTTTTTTAAGTTATAGTATTTGGCTAATACACTTAAGATACATACATTTTGCTACCTGTAAATTTTACCTCAAAAAAGTAACAAAATTATAAACAGATATTGAAGTCCAGTTAATTATGTGTTCTGACATGTTTCAGAATGACATGTACTAACACCTTGAGTTTACTTTGAAATCCATCGGAATAAAGATGGACTGATAGAGGGATGGAGCTTATCTCTCTCTATATATATGTAGATTTTTTAGATGTATATACTACTTTGCATATGAAAAAGTAGACCAAGATTGAGAAAATCTGCGCGAAGTCTACGTTGTTTGAGAAGCCAGCTTGGTTCACAGTCCACAGTCCACTTGGGCTCAGAGCTGCTGCTAGTGATTACAGTACAACTGATTAGAGCAATGTCCATTTGGGCGTCGAGATTCTCATATACCGTACTGCTTCAGATCGTTCGTATACATTTTTCCCCTATTTCTGTCTTACTCCAACTACAGACAACTTATCTATGAATCCCCTACTATGAGGTTTCAGTTTCACTATTCCTTTAAATTGTTTTGTGATTTTTAACGCTGTTTAGGGCTTAGAGTAGTTGGCACTTAGGAAAATGGTGGATTGCACCTTTGATCTCTGTCATCAGAGCCCCGTTTAAAAGTCTTGGAGACTATCGGTTTTTTTGTTTTTTTGTTTTTTTGTTTTTTTTCTTTCTGTACGTGAAGAACATGCAGCTGCTTTTCCGCAGCCTCCAAGGGAGATTTAGCAAATGTCTTTGCATGTTACTGGAAAGTTGATAGAAAAGCAGAACAGAATAAACAGTGGAAATGGTTCCTATGAGGAAGGACTAAATGAATAGAGATTATATAACCTGGAAGAAAGAAGGTTGAAGCACACTATGCAAAAGAATAGATTTAGTACAGGTGATTTATGTTAGCTGTAAAAGCGAACCTCCCCAGGGTTGGGGATTTGGCTCAGTGGTAGAGTGCTGGCCTAGCAAGTGCAAGGCCCTGAGTTTGATCCCCAGCACCCTCTACCTCCACAAAAAAGGAACCTCCCAGTACTAATTGGTAGGGCTTGACTGTGGCCCAGAATTTCCTAAATTATTCGTGTCCTACTTGAGAGAAATTCTGACTAGTTTTACAGACCATTATGAAAATTTAAGAGTAAAGAAAATAATAATTCATGTTAGTCCACACTTCACAATTTCCTGTATACCTTTTCCCATTTGATTCTCACAGTTTTCCAGCAAAGTTGGTAGTAATATCTTCACTTTACAGGTGAGAAAAATGAAGGAAAATCAGATTTATTAGTTGGGTCAAGAACCCAGTCATTGAATGATAAGACTTCGATTAGAATTTATGCCTACTGCTTACTAAAGCCCAAGATATTTCAGATATACCAAGTATTTTGGAGACACCTAAGAATCAAATGGGGGTGGGGCTTTAAAATTACAATGATTTGTCTATTTAATACCGATAAAAAACCCCACTAAATTATATTATTTCTGCATATTCTTCAAAATATTTATTTCACAAATTTTGATAATGTAAAAGTCAAGCTTAACACCTCTGAATTCCAGTTATGTTATTCCTTATTGCAATACTGCTGATTATGTTATTTTTTTATTGCAAGATTATCGATGGAGAGAGTATTAAGTAATGTACTTATGACTAAGATAATCTGTTATTATTCACATATCCAATTATCATGGAATAGTGTTACCAATTCCAGAAACAAACATTTAAATATTGTTTTCTAGTCGTTTGAAAGTAAATTTATTGTGTAAGAATTTAAGTTACCTCTGTGCTAATACCAGTTTAAAGATAAGAATGAATTTTGTATTTGAGAACTTAAAAAAGACTCTGCTTAGCTTACAAGGGATTCTGTGTGATGCTTTGGTACATTCATATTGAAATTAACATTGAGAATAAATGATTAACTTCCTTATAGAGATGCTATGAGTATGAAAAAATATTACAAAATAGATACCATGTCACTAATGGAATAATAGGGCAATTATTTATTTCATTACTAATTTCCAGTTAGATGGCAAACAATTGAAAATGGGTCTTATGGAGTGATACAGTTTCATGATTAGTGTATCTCCTTTAAATTTTCAAACATAAATTAATTTTAATTTGGGGATGTGTTCACACAATATAAATGAAACATAAACTTATAGTGTATATAAATGGAAGAGGAATTTTTTTAACCAAAAGCATTAAAGGGATTTGTTACACTCAAAACTTTTAATTGCATCTTATTTTTAGAACTTTGTAGTAATACCATGTGTTTTATATTAAAACTGTATTATTTATTTATTCATCTTTTGGTGCTGAGGATCAAACTCAGGGCCTTGCGCTTGCTAGACAAGAACTCTTAACCACTGAGCTAAATCCCCAGCCCCAATTCTGTATCATAATAATAAACTATTTCCTTGCCTTTATATACTAGGTGTTTTACATGTATCCATTTACAAAGTCGTTTTACAGGCTAAAACATTAATTAAAGTTTTAGCACACAGTAATATGTCTTATTCAATTTTAGTGCTACGGCAAAGTAAATCTTTGCTAAAATTATTATATTAATATTCATGAAAATTCATATCCATGTTCAGTGAACTTAATTTTCCATTTCTCTTGGCTTATTATTATTATCCAATAT
Source organism: Hystrix cristata (assembly GCA_004026905.1). Taxonomy (NCBI): domain Eukaryota; kingdom Metazoa; phylum Chordata; class Mammalia; order Rodentia; family Hystricidae; genus Hystrix; species Hystrix cristata. The sequence continues at coordinate 12,957 of PVJO010019099.1, read as the reverse complement.
AATTTTAATGAGTATTTATTAAGTTCAATTGCTCTGTGGATGATGGGATATCATATAGCTACAACTAGAGTCCCTGTAGTAACAGTACCACTGGAAAGAAAACATTAACAAGTATTCCTAAGTATTCTTTGTCTTCTATTTTTTGGGCTTAAACTGTGGAAGGGGGAGAGGATTCTGAGGATTGTTAAGCATGCTGAGACTTTAAGGGTGAAACAAGTTTGTTTCTGGTTGAGGAAAATGCTAGTGGGAAGGCACTGAGCTAAAGTGTTTAGGAAGCAGTGATGTATTATGTATTAATTTTCTTTTGCCGTTGTCACAAATTTCCATAAATTCAGAATTTAAAAACAACATGAATTTATTAGCTCATTTTTATAGATTTGAAATCTAGTGGGCTCATCTGGTTTGTGTGGCATTGGTCACACAGTACCATGTATGAGCAGCCTGCATGAGCAGCCAGAGTTCTCACCTGTACAGTTCAGTGGTAGCGATGAGGGGGTAATAGGGAAGGAATCTGTTTCTAAATTCATTCAAATTATTGGCACATTTTACTTCCTTACAGCTGTAAGCCGCATTTCCCATTTACCTATCTGAAGTGTCTTTCTGCCGTCTAAGACCTCTTGCATTCTTTGTCCTGTTGTCCCCTCCATCTTCAAATCAGCAACAGTGCTTGCCTTCACTCGTCCTATAGGCCTGATTTTTCCTTCTGCCACACTTTTTGTGTCTTTCATTTTTTGTTTTCAGCTGGGAAAAAGCTTTACTCTTTAGAGCACGTATGATTATATTGGGCCTATGAAAGAATTCAGAACAATTACCTTAACGTAGATTAATTTGTAATTTCAATTACTAATTTTTTTTTCCTTTTGTCCTCAAATTTATTCTTCAATTTTGGAATACAGAGAACTCCGGTTTATAGAAAATTAACTGTTTTACTACTATATGCCCAGATACAGCATATATTATACCCACCACCATGGAGGTGACAATAAATAAAAGAAAACCAGGATGAGGTGAGGAAAGATCATTTGTTACTCTTTCACTGTTACCCCCACAGGTACCAGATGCCCAGCCTGTAGGCAACAGAGAAATTCTTTTTCAGCGTTTTGCGAGAGGGTCTCACTGTGTATTCCAGACTGGCCTCCAGCTCGAAGCAATCCTCCTGCCTCGGTTTTCTGAACGCTGGGATTACAGGTGTGGAACACCATGCTTGCTGAGAGTGATCATTTCAGTACTTGTGCTGTGTCTCTCGAAAGCGTGTTCTGGGGATATAGTTCAATGGTAGAGTGCCTGCTTAGCACGCACACGGCCCTGGGTTTCATCTGCAGCACCACATACCCAACAGAAAGCCTGTTCTCCATTTTAGTCAAAGTAATTCAAAGTCCTACCTGCCCCTGTCCCTTTGCTTCCTCTCTGTATCATCTTTTATTTGTTACCCAGCTGACCGTGAAGTCCTGGTAAGAATACTGATGAAAGTTAATGGAGTTATTTTATTCTATAAAAGTGACCTAGTCATAAAGGGGTTTTGAGAGTGAGAAAAAAAATCCTGGATGATTCCAAAGTTTCTCTTCTAAGTAGATGTTCCAGATGAAAATTCAGAAGTCAACATATTTACACGGGAGGTAAAGGGTTTAAGAAATCAGGGCACTTGCTTGAATTCAAGGGGCAAGGTGCTTAGAGAAGGGCAAAAGTTAGAGAACCCTGGAGGAAACATCAACACAAGGACATATGTTGCCCCTAAAATTGTGTGTTGCCTGTAGAACATATTCTCCTAAAGGGGGCTGTTATGGGTTTGTGTCTAGATGTCCCCAAAGCCTAACGTGGTCATAAGTGGGGCTTTTTCAGAGGTAGCTGAATCTAGAGTGTGTGGTGCTGGGATTAAGGGTGTGTGATTACTAAATCAGTCCGCTGATTGGTTTGGCACCACCCTAATCTCAGCAGCCTGGATAGAGTATATACGGGACAGAAAGAGGCTTGTCTACCCCTTGCTTGTGTGGCTTGCTGCCTTCTGCCTGCCATGAGTGGTTTCTCCTCTGGAGTGCTCCTCTGCCATCCCCACCTGCCTTGGGGCCAGTTGATATGGACTGAAACCTCTACAAACCTTTCCTACTTTAACTTTGGGTGCCAGGTATTTTGTCTCAGCGACAAGAGAAAAGTAACTAAGAATTTGGTACTGAGAGTAAGGTCACTGGTATGACTTTGCCTGGCCATGTGGCTTAAGAGCTTTTGGAATTAATTTGGAAAAGTTTTGAGAGACCAGCCAAAGAGGCAGCCCTGGAATGCTCTAAGTTATATGAGAGACTCTGGTCCCAGCAAACAGAGCCCAGCAAACAGAGTAACTGACAGAAACACTTCCAGTTAGGACGAGGCTGGGGAGGTTTCTGTCAAGAAGGACTGCATTGGCTGCAGGATCCCAGGCGGTATATGTTGTGCTTGGTCTACCTTTTGTTTGTGTTTAGAGATATTGCCTGGGTGGCAGAAAAAATTTCAGTGGTGTCTAGTGTTGGGACGATGGCATGGTTACTCTTGAGGGCTTTTGGCGGGACCTATGTTAGAAATGAATTGCAGAGAGCCAGCAGGGTGACTTGAAGCGCTTGGCCAGAGGGGAGCCATGGATTGCTCCCCATGGATTGAACAGAGGAGAATGTGGTTGTGGAGAAGAACAGGACAATGGAAAAATGACCTGAGGCCTTTGACCAGAAGAGAAGAGTATATTCGGGGTACAGGGGATCCTTTGGGGTCTCTTGGTATTGCCATGCACTTTTGTTAAAGTTGATGGAAACCAAAGGAGTTTTAAAATTTGAAGCCATATTTTTTTTTTTAATGTGGATGCACTTTATTGGTATACTGCACTTTGTAAACAAATCATGTGTTTTCTTTTAATTTTCAAGCAAGAGAAACAGAAGAAGTTGTTGTAAAGCATGTATAATTGTAGTTTTTGGACACCCATTTTGTAATCAGTGTTGAGAATCCTTTGAATATTTGTTTCTGGTATGGGATGAGTGCCAGTAAGAATTATATTGTTAATATATAGTTGAATAGACTGAGATATGTTAAATCTTTACAAATCTGCCACTGGAGCTATGATGTAAAGAAATCTGTCTGGTTATCAGGTTGACCAGGGGTGAATTGTGGTGGGCTTATTGTGGTTAACTTGAGCAGGGAGGCCCAGGTGAACTGAGTTAGCGTGGTTCTGAGCATATCAGATCCACCTGAAGATTACTGCCAACACAACATAAAGGAGCAGAGGGCATCAGGTGGCTGGTTCCCAGGAGCAGCTCTGTTGCCGCTGGTTTCCCTGAAGTGAATTTGACTGTTCTCATTCCAGGAGGAGCTTGCTGTCCTCAGGGATGGCCGCTGTTCATTTTGGGGGAGCTCTGGTCTTCACATCTGCCTTGACAGTCATATCCTGGCTCCAGTACAGATTCTTCAGCCTTCTAGTGCAGACATTGCACTCAGGACATTGTCATGAGCTCCCGGCCCTTGATTGGATCTTTTGGGTCTATGGTGTAGATAGATATTTTATACTCTCCTGCATTTGGCTTGTGTGTGTGAATGTTGTAACTTTTAAGTATCCTGTATTAAATCGCTCTTTGAAAACCATTGACTTTAGAGACCATCTGACTAATACAACAATAGGAATAGTACAGCACAAGGATCATGGAATTATTCAACAGTCCACTCTCTGGGCTTGGATCTACACCACGAGAGGGCCAGGAAAGCAGGTCCTACACCAGAGGTTTCACTAAAAGAAAATCTCTAGCAATTTTGCATCCCTGAACAACCTTCAAAATCTCTTCTGCCTTGGCAGCACATGACTGTCTTCTTTGCTTGCTAAAGTCCTCACCCTCTAAGGGGCTACCTCTGTCCTCTGGGATAATCTGAGACAATGAAGAGCTCCTCGAGAGAGGCGAGGTCGAAGCTCCCTCTCCCTTCCTGGAGATGGGAGACGGGTGATGGTTGGTAGTCCTTCTGCTGCCTGCTGGGGCAGCGGAAGTGAAGTGACCGAGACCCATGAGGATGGTGCAGTCCTGTTCCTTCCTTGGAAGGCTGCAAGAACCTATATGATAAAGATAAGTCTGTTTCTTTCCACAGTGAGTAAATCTCATGGCATACCACAGGGCCTCTGCTAGGGCTCTCAGTTACTAATCGTAATATCACATACTGAGTCCCTTTTCCGTGTGAGGGAATGTGTTCACAGTCTTGACACCATCGGTACAGATGGGCAGGCCAACATTTTGCTTACACTGGTGGTGAGATTTTATTGCAGAAGAAGATATCGAGAAAAGAAGTGGCCCGCTGTTTCTTGGACCTTACATTTAGACACGGAAGTCAGTCAAGATAATGACATGGTTGTGGTGTAGAGGAAAATTGAAGCCAAGGACAAATGTCTCAGCTCGGCATGGTGGTATAGACTTGTAATCCCAGCAGTCTTGGAGGCTAAAACAGGAAAATCACAAGTTGAAGCCCAACCTGGGAAATGGAACAACTTAACAAGACCCTGTCTCAAGAAAAAGAAGTTTTGAAAAGGTTTGGGGATATAGCTCAGTGTGTTGACCCTGGGTTCAGTCTCCAGTAACACACACACACACAAACACCTGCAAACAAATGTCTTTAGCAAGTGAAGAGCAAAGCCAGGTTGGAAATTAATAGACACAAGGATAAATACAGGGTGACATAAGCCTTCCAACCTAGAGAGGTGTCACAACTCAAGCCTGGTGATGGCAAGAAGCTGCACCAGGTTACTTCATCAAATGCTAATGAGAGTGGTGCCTCCACCTGAGAGAACTCAGATGAGTCCATGTGGTGGAGAAAAACCAGGATTTGATTATTCAAACTTTAGACTGACTGATATCTCAAAGATTTCATCAAGCCAAACAGTTTGTTGAAAATGGAACAGGCTTTCTAGGAGTAATGTAGAAAATGTGGGAGGGAAAGGAGCATTTGGAGGAATGGATCAGGAGGAAGTAGATGAGGAATGTGATGGAAATGAGAGCTTCAGAAAGAGAAATGACAGAAGAAAATGCAGAAAGGTATGTTCCATTTGTCCTCGGGTCTATCTTCGTGCCAGTACTGTGCTGTTTTTATCACAGTAGCTTTACAGTATAATTTCAAGTCATGGGTTGTGATGCCCACTGCCTTATTCCTGTTGCCCAGGATTGTTCTTGCTATTCTTGGTCTCAGAATTCTGGTTCCAGATGAATTTCATGATTGTTTTCTCTAATTCTGTGAAGTATGTTATTGTAGTATTTTGATTGGAATTGCACTGAATCTGTGTAGTATTTAGGAAGTATGGCCATTTTCACTGTGTTGGTTCTTCCTACCCAAGAACACAAGATATCTTTCCATTGTCTGATATCTCTTTGAATTTCCTTTTTTAGAGTACTATAGTTTTCAATGAAAAGATCTTTTAGTTGCTTTGTTAGATACATTCCTAAGTATTTCGTTTTTTTGGATGTGATTGTGAAAGGTATATTTTCTCTTATTTCTTTCTCAGTGAGTTATTTGTATATAGGAATGCTACTGACTTTTGGGTGTTGACTTTGTACTCAGCTACGCAACTAAATTTAGTTATTAAATCTAAAAGTTTTTTGGTGGAATTTTTGGGGTCTTCTATGTAGAGTATCATGTCATCTGCAAATAATGATACTTTAACTTCTTCCCTTCCTATTTTTATTCCTTTTATTTCTTTCTCTTGCCTGATTGCTCTGGCTAATGTTTCTAGAAGTATATTGAATAATAGTGGTAATAGTGGACAACCTTGTCTTCTTCCAGATTTTAGTGTGAAAGCTTCCAGTTTCTGAACAGGCTAGAAGATACAGAAACAATTCCAAACACATTCAAATAACTCATTTTCGATAAAAGAGCCAAACACCCTTACTGGAAGAAGGATTGCCTCTTTAATGCATGGTACTGGAAAAATTGGCTTCCACATATGGGAAACTAAAACTAGATACATGTCTTTCACCATGTACTAAGGTAAAATCAAAGTGGATCAAAGATCTAAACATTAAAAAAGAAACACTAAATCTCCTGGAAGATAGAATAGGAAGAACTCTTGAAGACGTATGTGAAGGGAAAACGTTTATGAAGAGAGCCCAGTCTGCACAGGAAACAATACAAAGAATCAGTGCTTGGGGCCATATCCTATTAAAAGGCTTTTGCACAGCAAAAGAAATCACCAGTAGAGTGGGGTGAAAAATCCACAGACTGGGAAGAAATCTTTGCCAGCTGTCCCTCAGACAAAGGTCTAAGATCTGGAATATATAAAGAACTCAAAAAACAAAAAAACAAAAAAACCCAGAGTTAAAGACCCTATCCAAAAATGGGCATCTGAAATGAATAAACATTTATCAGATGAAGAACTAAAAATAGCAAACAAATATATGAAAAAGTTTTGAACATCATTGGTCATTTGAGAGATGCAGATCAAAACAACACTAAGATATCATCTCACTCTGTAAAGAACAGCTATTATCAAGAAATCAACCATAACGCGTGCTGGTGGGGCTGCAGGGAAAGAGGAACCCTCCTCCATTGTTGGGGGGAATGTAGATTGGTCCAGCCACTATGGAAATCAGTGTGGAGATACCTCAAGAAAACTACAACTAGAGGTTCCATTTGACCCAGCTATTCCTCTGCTTGGTGTCTTCCCAGAAGAATTAATATCATCATATCACAGCGATATATGCACATCCATGTTCATAGCAACACAATTTGTAATAGCTAAGTCTTGGAAACAACCTAAATGTCCAACAAGTAATGAATGACTAAAGAAGATGTGGTTTTTCTACACAGTGGAGTACTACACCGCCATAAGAAAGGATAAACTAGAGACATTTGTAGGTAAATGGATGGACCTTGAGAGCATCCTCTTAAGTGAAATAAATCAGACATTCATGAATACACATCGAATTGTTTCTCTGATATGAGAAACCATAAAGGTAAATAAGGACAAAGAGGTGTAATAGATATTATTTAAAAGGAAGATAATATTCAAAGAGAGGAGAATTAGAAAGGGAGAAGAGGGAAAAGAAGGAGTGAAAAAAGAAAAGAAAGGAGAAAGGGAAAAAATGGAAAAATATAAATAAACCTGTTGCAAATAGGGAAAGGTAGGGGAACAGAAGGGAGGGGAGGGAAAGAGGGGGGAAAACCAAGATATATCATGTACAGGCACAAAATAACCATGTTGATTATGATCATTATGTGTACAATGTACCAATACATGTTCTTGGTTAAAAAAAAATGCAGAAAGGCAGAGTGGATTGAGATGACTAAGGATTTGCCAAGAAAATAGGAAATAATAATCTGTTGGAACTGGATACCTTTATTTCAGTACCTGGGGTCTGCAAAGGAATTCTAGTAGCCGAGAACTTCGTGGTCTGCAGGTGTGTGGGGTAGAGTTGATACTGAGTAGACTCTGGGGACAGTGAGGTCTGTGTCGTGTACAGTCCAAGTCACTCATTCCTGTCCTCATATGCTGTGTCTTGTGACAGTCAGTGCACACAGTGCTTCACGAAGAAATGTCTAGCATGCATTACAAGTCTGCACTTCTGAGGTGTAACAAGTTACTTTTAAACTCTCTGTACCTCAGATTCTGCATTGGGTAGTTTTGAAGATGAAATGAATATATGGATCGTTATAAGCATTAATAACAGTTAGCTATTATTAGTTGTCAATATTTCAATTCATTTTACTTGCTTATATAACATTTAATTGTTACAAAACATGAAAGGCAAATAAGCAATTTACGGAGTGGAGATCTTTGCTTAACTCAGTAATTCTATATAGTTTTGTTTCAATTATACTATTTAAGAAATACAGCGTTAGCCTTAAAGAGGTAGGTGGCATGGCATGTGTGTTATGGTGGAGTGGTGTCAACATAGTTGATGGGAAAATGGGTTGCAATTGCAGTGGTTTTGGGAGATTGAAAGATGCCAATCCTAGTAATGTAGACTTTCCTGATGGATTATTTCTTCTTTAATAAAAAGAGTCATGATCTTGAAGTGATGCTCTTGCAAAATGTATTTGTCACTAAAAACAAAGGCGGTCAAGTGATCTTTCTAGGTATACTACTCACAACAAATATGCACTGTCACCTATAGTGAAGCAGAAGAAATTTACTGTCACTTCTGTTATTGGAAAACTGTCTGTCTCTTTTTCAGCTCTCTCCTCCAAGCACTCTTAGGTGGGAAATTACCCTTGTACAACTCAATTTGCCACAGAGTCAAAAATGTTTAAGATGAAAAGCCATCTCCTAACACACTGGCCTATTGCTATTTGGCTCAAACTGTACAATTGATGGTTTAAAGCCACTTAAATGCTCATTTTTATCCTATGTGAACTGAATATTTCAGAGTCCATTCTAATTTATTATTTTTGAAGAAATTATTCTAAAGGCGCCAGTGTGTATATGCTGATTTTTTATAAAACAAACAAACAAACAAACAAAAAGATTTCAAAAGAACATAAAAATCATTGTCAGGGGATATGAAATTATGTTTTCAAGCCCATCCTGAATTAAAATAATTAAATTCATATATCATAAAATTTTTCAAAAACATTTGTTAATAATACTAAATAATTGTTTGTTTTTTTAATTTTAGATCAACTCTCTCTAGTTATAATTAGAATGTATGATCACAGAATCAAAATTTGCTGTTTAGAAATGGTATGTATAAAGTATATTATTAACCTTTTCAGAGAGAGTAAAAATTGTTCAGTTTGCTTTGGCCCTTAAGGTACTAATAGATGTAAGTGGGTCACTCCATGTACATATAAAATAGTTGCATATGTATAAAATAATAATGGTGTCATGGAAATGCAAAACAGAAAGGCGTTTAAAAAGGGAGTGATAAACAGAAGTTTGATAACCAAAACTTTTTTCCTATTACTGATGGGCAATAGAAATATTAAGTGGAAATAGAAATATATATAATATAAAATATAAATAATCTTTTAAAAATTATTTTGTATTTGTACCAAGAACATGTATTGGTACATTTGATAGACATAATGATCACATTCATCATAGTTAGTTTGTACCTGTACATAGTGTATTTTGGTTCCCCCCCTTCCCCACCCCTCCCTTCCACTCTCCCTCTCCTATTTACAATACATTTATTTACATTTTTCCATTTTTTTCTTTTTCTTTTCTTTTCTCTTTCTCCTGCTTTCCCCCTCTTCCCTCTCTAGTTCTCTTCCCATTTGAACATTGTCTTTCTTTTTCACAATATCTATTATACTTCTTGTACTCATTTACAATAATGTCTATAATCTTAATAGTAAATATATAAATAGTAAATATAAATATATTTTACATAAGTAGTAAATAGTAAATGTAAATATATATAAAGTAGTAAATAAATATTACTTTATATAAAGTCTATAAATATATGGTAAACATAACCATAGTATAAATATATATAATTTTAATAGTAAACATCAATGATGCATATTTCCATGAACACACATATTAATATAAAATATTAGAGGGAACTGTCTAAAATTATAATGGGGATTTTCCTCCTCCTCATACTCCTCCTCTTCCTTTTCTTCCTCTGCTACTTCTGCTACTGCTGCTTTTTCTCCTTCAAAGTTTTCAAATTTTCTACAATTTGTATTTTTCTCTTGAAAGTTTGATTAAAATTTATGGACAGATATTAATCCAAACTCTATATCAATACAAAGAAGAATATGAGGAAATTTCTAAGCATATATTTAAGTAAACATTTTAATATGTGGTCTTCTCAAAAAGATAAATACCTGAATAAGTCCGTAAGGAGTTTGCACTGGTTTAGTAATCTACGGAATCCCTCTTACTGGCGGTAGAAAATTCCTTATTTGCCATTTTGGGGTAAACGTTATTTTAGAAAAATGTCACATGTTGCCTGACAACCTTGATTTCAATATAATTTGGGGAAAAGCACCGTTTAGAGGAAAAGAGAAGAGAAACTCAGAATTGGGTGAGGCTTTCTGTACATTTTAGGAGACACTGGACAGAAGTTGGTGTCAGAGTTGTGTGACTCTGGTTGTGGTCTCTCTTCCACTTTTTGAGCAGAAAAAGAGTGAAAAAGAAATATGGTTTTCAATGTGCTCAGTTAGAAAAAGGAAAGCTCTAATAGGTTTCTTAGAAACATTCATGGGACTCTGTGCTTCTTGTTGATCAGTAAAATTGTCTTCTTTGAAGGGCATTTGCCAAAACTCCTAAAGTGCTCTTAGATTAGCTTCCGTGTTTAAAGAAGCACAGTGCTACACTAATAGGTCTGTTTTACAAATTCTTGAATGACATTACTCTACAGTATTTTCTTAGTATCTCTCAGTTTAAGAACTATCTCATTGTTCAATTATGCAAAACGATCTAGTAGATTTCTTTTAATGAGATGGAATCTGTTCCACTCTTATGAACTGAAAGTCAGCAAAGGTGCTAAAAGAAATGGAGCTAAAGTTTAAAAATGTTCACAATACTGCTTAGTGTTATTTTTAAGTTTTCTTATTTGAAAGTAAAGCTATGGTTTACGTATGATATCTTAGTTTGGGCTCGGTAGAAACAGACCCTGGAATAGGATTTCAACTGCACCTGATTTATCGAAGGTGTGCCCTCCAAACAAGGGGGAGGAGGTCAGTGAGAAAGGTCAGGAGATGTCACTCCACAAGGTGCTCTTATCTGGCATCTAGAGTCAGCCTCATCCCAAGGTAGAAGAGCAGGCTCTGCAATCAGACTCTTACTACTTGGTTTTTCTCACCTTGAAACAAAGAGGCTGGCCTTCTGTACCTTTATGTACACTCGTGACTTTGGGGAGGGGGCTGGCCTTCTGTACCTTTATGTACACTCGTGACTTTGGGGAGGGGGCTGGTAATCTCCTAGTCCAAGGAGCTTCCAGTAGGCAAAGGGGAAGTATTTGTACCGATGCAAACTGTTATGAACCACTAATAGTTGACACTCACGGCAGTTGACTCAAAGTGGACTTAATATGACTAGGGAACCTAAAATGTTCAGGGTACTTTACTGAGCAATCAAGAACATAAGCATTGAATTGCACATGCACACACGTGTGCACGCGTGCATGTACACACACACACACACACATGCACAATGTTCTATCTTGAGATACTCTCTGAGTACCTACTAGTTGCTGAAAAGGGACAGTGAGTATTAATAGAGAAAAAAATGCACAGCCTCGTCTTCTTTTAGGAGGCAGTCAAAATCTCTGGGGACATCAATTATATTTATGTACAATAGGAATAAGTTGTAGGTTAAAGTAATAAACAGTATTCAATTGTTATTGAAGTACAAAGGAATCTACTTTTGGTGCTTTTTATTTATATAATTTTGAACTGCACTATTCTAGCAAAAATCATAAGTATGATTTTGAAACTCCAACATTGAATGCTCATTTCTGTGGAAAATCCAACGCTTCAGACTAACTTAATTGTTTGTCATAGCGCATGAACTATGTGTGTCCAAGTACATATGATATGCGCAATAACATCTCATTTGTTGGGTTGCTACTTAGTCTCAAACATAATGAAGATCACTAATATTTGAGGACAATAAATGAACACATAAAAGTCATAATAAAAGCCTGGTGAGCTGGCTGAGCCGCAGTTAGCCAGCTCTGGCTACTGTTAGGGAAATATAATTAAGGATAAATATCTTCACTCAACCGTGAAATCCTTTTCATCAAGGCAACAGACAAAATAAAAAGTTTTCTAAATTGTGTAAGCATTACATCAGAATATGATGGGCATCACAGATGAATCTCTTGGCTGAGATTACAGACAGGAACCTCACTCATTCACAGAGGCAAAAGGGTGCAGTCCAATGCGTGCATTTCCTCAAAATAAATACTAGTCCCCAAGTAAAGGAGACTTGACAGCACTATTTGCCATGCGTGATTCATCCTAAATTCACCAATTGGGATGACCATCCATATTTGTTAATTCCAAAGGAAAAGTATACAGACATCTTCTATGATTACAACAGGTAGTTTTGCAACTTAAAGCAAAGTGCCTAGGTGAGTTGTGCTCCTTCCTTCCCACAAATCTTGACTTGGGGGTGCTGGCTCCCTTGATATTTATACTTTATAGAGGTGACTCCCAGGTCCTGGAGAAAGACATTCCCTGAACATATTGCTGGAAGATGCCAATCTACTTTTCCAAAACAATTGACTACATTTCAAAGAGGGGAGAAAATACTTCGAATCACAAGTTTTTTGAAGTATGTTATCCATGAAAATGGAGAAAGGGAAATTTGGTGTTGTCCCACAGGGAGAATTAAGATACTTTTTAAAAACTTTTATTTGTCTGTGCACTACTCATGTTGGTGCTTCTTAAGCCCCACGGAGAATTCCTTACTCTTAATCTGACACAGTTACAGAGTTCGAAATCCCACAGCGGATTGTGCATTATCTGAGGTACAGGAAACTTTTTGGAGGCAGATTGTGGACTGCAGCACGATGAAGGGACAACTGTCAAGTCTGACAGTGAGTGAAAGGTACTACTTAGACGAGGCAGATGGAAATACTAAAGAAGTAGGAGGCCAGAGATGAGGATGAAGGAGGTAAGCAGGAGCCTTTGTCATGGAAGAAAGAATCCCGCCTCTTTCCTTACTCCTGAGGACACTATTGCATTACCACATGTAAATTAGAATTCATCTTCGAAAATACATCTTAATGACCACTAACAAATTGTTTGATACCTTTGAGCCACAGGCAGTTTCAAGGTTGCTTTGAGGTCACATTGTTGTTTACATATCTTAGGCGATGCCCTCTGACAATATCTCCCGATTTCTCCCTACTTTCCTCACATCCCGTGAGAAAGTCTGCAAGTTTTCTGCATAGGACAGGTTGTTTGATTTTATAAGCATTAAAGAAGTAGGACAAATGATTGAGATACTCAGTTATTTACCCCCAAGAAACAGGGAGCCTGACTCAGGATGAAAGCAAAAAACACTTGCTTTTT
>PVJO010019098.1:0-35107 GCA_004026905.1 Hystrix cristata | reverse complement strand
TTTTTTGGCGACAGGGTCTACCTATGTAGCTACGGGAAAGCCCAAGGGCCCAGGGCTCTTCTGGAGTGGAGTCATAACATCCTTTCCCAGCTCTTTAGAAGTAGTTGATGGCAGACCCAACCTGTCCCTCACCACACACTTGTGTAATCCAACCCCCTCCCCTCACATCTTGCACCCACTGTCTGTGTGCCCCTCACCATTAAGCAGAAGTGCACCTGTGTGTGTTTAGAGGCCAATCATACAGAAGCTCTTAAATCCTTTCCTTATGTGGGAACGAGGGAACTAGTGAAATAGGACGTTGTAAAATCCTATAAAAACCCTAAAGTCGCTTTGTTTGGGGCCCAGGGTCTTGGGGTGTGAGCTCTCCTGGGTCTGTTGATGTAAATAAACCTGAGTTCTCCAACTCTCTGAGTGGCGCTTGGTTCTAGATGGTCAATTTCTGCAACATTTCCGGAGGCCCCAGCGAGATTCCCACCGTGCTGGCTCCTTGAGTCACTTGTGCAGTGTAGTGTCTGTGTCCAGGCAGAGGAGCCCCTGGACGGAACGAAGTGGCGCACCACCCGACGGTTTTCCGGGTCCTCCTTTGCTGAGGACTCCGACTCTCCGGGACGGCTGGCCCTGACCGGACTCGATAGAGAGGCGGACCAACTCACCAGGCAGGACGTCAGAACAAGGTAAAGTCCTGGAACCCGGAACCCAGTCAGGTCCTGTCAGAACTGGCAGAAGAGGAGCTTGGCTATCTGTTGGGGGTCTTCTGTCAGAGACTTTTGGGGTTTGGGGTCTTCAGTAAGAAGGCCACCCACTGACTGAGAAGGATCCGGTCCCTGTCGCGGCAGCCGTAGCCGCATGAGGGTAGGAAGACTGACCTCCTCAGTTCAGGAGACAATTAAGAGGCTGCCTAAAAGATACTCAGAATCTTCCATTTCCAAAGGCCTAGAGGGCCTCAATCCCTCTTCCTCTTGAAGGAAGTCGCCCTGGGCAAAAAAAGTCAAATACAAGTCTTAGCTAGTTGATACATTTACTTTTGGCTTCCTGTTTAATTATTATATATATATATATTTTTTTTTTTTTTTTTGTGGTGCCGGGGATCGAACTCAGGCCCTTGTGCTTGCAAGGCAAGCACTCTAATCACTGAGCTAAACCCCCAGCCCCTAATTATTATATTTTTATTTAATTCATATACTTAAAACATATCCTGTGTTTTATAAATTCTTATGCTACAATTACAGTTAACCTGTTCTTCTTTCTGCTCTCTGTTAGTTTAAGGTAAAAACTCTGACTCAAGGTTACTTCAAAGTCTGTTAGTGGCCTGCCAAGTTTAAAAATATAACACTGAGACCCAAGGAGGAAACAAACAGGAGAGACGGACACTAAAATGCAAGCGGCCGCTACCATATTTGTTGTGAGAAGTTTGCAGTAAGTGAGATAGAAGAAAACAAATATATACAAAAAAGCTATGAGAGATATACTTTTGGTATGAGATTTTATATGATGCAAGTTTTGCCCTGCTAGGAAGATAAAGAGAAAAATAACGACGAGACTGAAAGGTTCAAATGCTGCATGCTGAAAGGCTTGTGGAAAATACAGTTCATAGAAAGAAATGTATACATTTATTTGTTGGTGTGCAAGGCTGGGGATTTAGCTCAAGTGGTAGAGCGCTTGCCTAGCAAGTGCAAGGCCCTGAGTTTGATCCCCGACACACACACACACACACACACACAAAAGTTCTACTTAGGTCATCCTGTAGATAAGCAGACATTCATGGTGTTAGCCCAAATGCTTGTGATTCACATAGTTTAACGGTAGACTAATTTAACTCTGTTAAAAGATTAAAGACCTTTTAAAGGTTGGTGACATGTTTCCATCCAGCTTGTTAGGTAACCAAGATAATGTCCCAAGTAAATTTTATGAATACAATACCTATTATAATATATATATGATAAGTTAAACAAGTTTTGGTCAAAGATAATATATAAATAGTTTGATAATACAGAAGTAGTTTAAAATACTGACCGTTATAATGTGTCATCTAAAACAATCATTAAGATGACTTAGTGGGGGTCCCTTAGACTTAGAAAACTGACAGGCACAACTCCTCTCTGTGTTTAAAAGATCAGCTGCCTATACCAAATTTTGTCCAGTTTCCCCACTGATAGATGGCTTGTCCAGTTTTCCAGGGGCTTCTGATGCCACACCAAAGAGTTATTAAAAGACTTATTATGATATACACTTAAGCTGCTTATAAGTAAAAGGGTAACCTCTTTGTATCTAGTAATTTTTTTGGGGGGTGCTGGAGATTGAACTCAGGGCCTTGTGCTTGTTAGGCAAGCGCTCTACCACTGAGCTAAATCTCCAGCCCCTCTCAGTATCTATAAAAATAAGGTTTTCTGATTAAATGCTCTTGGTTAAATTTACATCTATTGATTTTGATGTAAGATAACTTATATTCGGTAATGAGTGTATATGTGAAAGAAGGAAGAGAAAGGTTGTAAAACTTGCCCAGTCCGATTTGTCCTGAAGTTTGAATTCCACCAGCTGTGTCACCTTCGTTCAGATTTGGGACTCCAGGGCACCTGCAGGGAGCTGAGCTGCATGTCTCTGTGTTTGTGGCTGGGAAGTTGTGTAGGTCGACTAGCGCTTCAGTTAATTCCCTGAAACTCAGGGCCTTGGAGGAGTCTGTGTGTGGGAGTGAAGTGGCCGCTGAAAGGGCTTCTCATGCCCTCTGCTGGCAGAAGTCTGCTAAATTTCAACCCACGCTTCTGTGGGCATGCTAGCAGGTGGTTTTGCCTCTATCACCTTCAAGTGGCTGGAGGGAGGGTTAGGCACACCAGGACTGCCCGAACAGTCTTCTGCTGTTCCCGGCAGGAGTTTCCCTGGGCTCAGATCCTTTCACGCTGTAATATCCCCTGCAGCCGCTTCTATCTGCTGCCATATTGAAGCCGCTGCTCTTCCACGCTGCCTGTCTGCTGTGCCCCGTCCTTTCGTGCCACTCTGACTGTCCATGGTGCACCTCTTTGGCTGTCTGCACCATGCTGCCCCAGCTGGCTCCCCCATGCTGGGTGTCTGCCCCAAGCTCTTATTTACCCTTTGATTCAATGGCTTTACGAGCTGCACTTGTCCTGTTTTATACCTTAAAGGTTTCTGCAGCTGCTGCCTTCCTCCCCATTCTTTCCTTCTCCTTTCCCCCTCCCTCCTCTTCCTCCTCTTCTCCTCCTCTCCTTCTCTCTTTCTCTGCTCTCCTCATTCTCCAGACCTCCTCTTCTTCCTCCTTCTTCTGTACATGGTTGCAATACACAATGAATACACTGATTCTGAAGCGTTGGTACATGTACATAGCGCATGTTAATCTTCTCACTTCCCCTTCCCTCTCCTTTCTCTCCTTCCCTCCATCTTTAAACTCCTTCCCCATTTTCAAAGGACGTATTTCCTAGTTCACATTATTTATCTTTTATTTTGCTCTTTTTTATTTTTATTTTTTATTTTGCTCTTTAAATTATTTATACTTCAGGTTTCATGTAACAGAGAAGCTATACAATATTTAAGCTTCTGCGGATGGCTTATTTCTGTTAGCATTATGTCTTATGACATAATCAATTTTCCTGCAATGGCCCCAGGTTTTTTTTTTTTTTATGTTTTTGAGAAGGGGTCTCACTGTGCAGTTCAGGCTGGCCTTGAACTCACTGTGTCGCCCAGGCTGGGTGACACAGCAGTCCTCCTGCCTCTGCCTCCCAAGTGCTGGGCTTACAGGCATGTGCCACCATGCTTGGTAAATGGCTCATATTTAACTTTCTTTATTGCTGAGTAGTACTCCATCATGTGCAAATACCACATTTTCTTCAATCATTCATTGTTGATGGACTTATAGGCTGCTTTCAAGATATAAAAATTCTGAGTTGTGCTACTATAAACATGGGTATGCATGTATTACTGTAATATAATGTCTTTCACCCTTTGGGGGGATATTGAGAAGGGGAATAGGAAGGTTAAATGGAATTTCTACTTTTAGTTTTTTGAGGAAGTGGAGCCTGCTTCTGTATGGAAATTTTTAAGTCTCTTGTCTCACTTTCCAGTTCCTTTACTTTGGCATCTGGGATAATAGGTAATAGGTTGGTGGGGATGGGAGAGTAGGGTGGAGTACAATGTTTTAAGAAAGCTATGGTCCCTGCGCTTCTTACTACACTCAGATGCAGGAAGACAATCTCAGAAGAAAGGAACAATAGAAGAGGATATTTGAGCCAGGAAAGTGATGATTTCATGAAAGAAAATCAATACAAATCCACAGAAGTAAGATGTTTAAGAAATGGTGGAACTGAGGAAATCAGGAGTCAACAGTGACTTTGAGATTGCTTGTGTAGCAACAGGTGGGTGGCAGGGACGTTGACAAGTCAGGAAACTGAAGCAATAAGCCTGGCTTGGGATGTGTTGAATTTGACGTATTTGTGAAATACACGGGAAGGTATATCTCACAGGTATTAGACATTTAGACCTGGTTCATGAGAAGAGTTGGAGGAGGGAAGCAGAATAAACAACCAGGGAATAACTGGTGAGACTGTGGGTGAGACTGTGGGTGAGTCCGTGGGAGGGCATCAAGAAGAAAGAATTCACCCAGAAGAGAGCGGAAAGCAGGGAGAAGGGAAAAGGAAAAACAGTAAGGGTAGATGTAGGTAAAAAAAAAAAAAAAGAAGAAGTAGTTATTGGTATCGCCATGCTCATATCTGTCCAAAAGCAGCCATAGTTTCACATCAAAAACCTCAAGGTGAGGCATCATAAGCGGAGAAACTTTAATTATATATATAAATATAAATTTTTAAATTTTTTCCTCTAGTGAACCCTAACTGATAGATAGTAGAATCAACTAGATTTAGTTTTTTTTTTTTTATAGATAAATGGCACTAAACTACAAAGCATATGCAAAATCTTTCAGTAGAATTCAGGATTCAGACTACTCAAAAAGGACTTATTTCTCTGCAGAAGCCAGAATTAGATGCACATAAATGTGGTATAGACAAAAGCCCGCGCCTGAACCCCAGACGAGGGAGCTGCAAAGACAGGAGACAGCAGCGCTGTGCTGCGCACTGTGGCCTCCTGAAGTGGCAGAGTGGCCTCACCAGGGGCCAGCCGCTGCCCCTGTTCTGACACTGGCGTCTCAACCGTCTTCTGAGGTAGGCAAATCAGAGGTCACCGGTACATGTGGATGGACAGCCCGAGGACCTGAAAGATGACAGAACATTTTGTGTTACTCACTCATGTCACCTAAGAGAGTAATCAAATGAAAAATCATCCTCTTTTTTGTATGCACACTCCTCTGGCCTTGCTGTGAAACCTCATCCCTTACCTTACGCTCCGGCGAGATCTCTTTCTCCCAAAGTCTCGCCACTTGGTGAATACTACACAGCAGGGCCAGAGGCCCTGTGAGATGTTGGGGCCAGCCTGGGAAAATACCCAGGAAAGACATGCACTCTTTATAGAGGGGTCACTGGGTGTCTGCCATTGCTAGAAAAATTTTGGCACTTTTTTTTTTGTGCTGGGAATCTAACTCAGGGCCTTGTGCTTATGAGGCAAGTGCTCTAACCACTGAGCTAAATTCCCAGCTCTACATTTTAAATTATAACAATAATCGTATGCAATATGTACTGTCACCCCTGTTTTGTGGATAAAGAAACTGAGGCGTAGAGACATTAAGAAGGTTGCCCAAGTTTACGCCGTGTCTGGGTACAGTACTCTGGATGCAGAGTGCAGAGTTTTGGTTCTGGGCTCTTCACCTCTTTTAAACCTGGAGTTTACTTTCTAGTGAAGTAAAAGAATGCTGCACCATTATTTTAGAAACAAGGTAGTAAGGGCTGGAGATTTAACTCAAGTGGCAGAGCACTTGCCCTGCAAGTGCAAGGCCTTGAGTTTGATTCCTAGTGCCCACCAAAGAACCAAAAAAACAAAATAAACAGGGTGGTAGGCCCAGTAAAATAGACATAAAGATATCAATGGTGGGGGACAGAGGAGGGGTGGGTGAGGAAAGGCTTTCTGCAGGAGGTGTTAAAAGTGGGAGTTCTTAATCATGAGCACAACAGAGAATCATCCCAGGTGTAAGTAATAAGAATACTGTCTTGCTTAAGCCCCATGGTGACTTCCGGTGGCAAGCAGCACTTGGACCTAACGCATCCCCCAGATCTACTTGTCTTACTTCCTTGATCTCACCAAGCTGTACTGATCCCTGTGGTCACTAGTCCGCCACGTTTTGGGCCTTTTCTGTGCCCCAGACCTACCTATTTCATTCTAGACCCGGGGCCTACGTGCTTGCTCTTCCTCCTGTTTGGAATGCCCTTTCTTTGCAGCTAAGCCTGCCTCAGAGCATCCTCTCTGACCATTCCAGCTACAGGTCTCTGCTCACATTTGTTCTTTCTCATATTGCCCTACGCTTCGCCTTGAAAGCACTTACCAGTACTTGAAATTATCTGCACACGACCTGTGCTTTGTCCGTCTAGCCATTGCTCATCTTCACCTGTTAGCCTGTGAGCTCTCCAAGGGCAGGGCTGTGCGTGTGTCGCGTAGCAGTGTCCAGGTCCCAACCTCTGTGCATACTGGACGCCTGACTGGATGCGGGAACTCTGGAAAGGAGATTTCCAGCCGCTCAGGGCAGACTCTCTGGATGACCCAGAACTGGAACGCGGACCCAATTCAAAGTTTAGAAGAGAAGCTGGAGATTGATGCTGGCTGGAGGATAAGCCCCCTCTCTTCTGAAACAGCAGTTCTAAGAAAATACAGGGTGCTGCCTTGAGGGGTGGCACGGAGGGGTTTCCCACAGCGAGCCCAGAGAGCTGTGTGCTCGCCCTGCCTCTGCACCTCTTTTCGCTCACAAGGCTTTGAGGACCCCCTTCCTCTTTCTGGACTTCAGTTTAGACATTTCACAAAAAAGTGGGAGGGACTTTATTGGTCTCTAAAGCATTCTTTGGCTCTCATACTCCAGAAGGGAAATGTTCAGCCGTTGCCTCTAGTCATGGACGTGCGTGCTCGTCCCTGACGCCACTGAGTGGTTTCCTCAGGGACAGCAGGCCCCTCTCAGGACCAGCGTGGGCTCCCGGCTTCCTCCAGTCTGAGAGTGAGAGTAACTCCTTGTGACCACCAGGTGGCGCCATTCTCCAAGACACCGCGTACTACAGGAAGCCCCTAAACTTGGTAACATGCAAAAAATAACTCCGAAGCTTAGCAAAGACCGGGTGCGGACTCCCAGAAGATAAACAGGAATCAACACACAATCAGAGAAAGAGAAGAAGTCAGCCTTTGAAGGGAGCTGAAGGGCGCAGACTCCTCGCAGAGTTTGCACTGCGGACTCTGGGGGGTGGCCGGGTGGCTGGGGTGTGGCTGCCCTCAATCCCCACCCAAGGCCTCCTGACCCGGCATCACCCCGTGCAACCTCCTCCCACAGCTGTGAACTCAAGGCCAGGACGATGTTGCAATCTTCATTTTTGGAAAAAAACACAAGACAGTTGTTTCTCTGACCTAGGGGCTTTGGCCTGTGGGCCCTGCAGCTGTCTCTACAGAAGACAAGGCAGGCAGGGGCTAGAGAGAGCTAAACAGGGTACATCTCGTTCTAGATTCAATCTCAGTCTGACAAATTCAACAAACACCCACTGAGCCCTTAATTTCTGCCAGGCCTGTGGGACATGCAGCTGATTCAACCTTCTATTACTCCCCCACCAGCAGCATGACGCAGAAGTTTGTAGACAGAGGTGACAGTCTGTGCAGGTCAGGGATGGTGGCTAAAGAAGAACAACTGGTCCACCTAGTAGAGAGCAGCTCACTCCAATTCTGGCGGGGACCTGGGTTGGTCCGGAAAGGCTCTGGAGTAGGTGCCTGTCAAGGTAAGGTTTGAAAGACGAGACTAGGAGGACCAGTCTTCCTAGCAAAGACACTGCTGTAGGACCGCAGTGAAAAAGTGTGGGCTTTGAAGGTAGAAAGTATTTTGGCAAGTCGGACGTTGAGTTTAAGAGGAGGGGCAGCTAGAACAGAGGCAGGAATGGACTGGAGAGACAGGCAGCAAAGAAGACTGCTATAAGCCATGTAAGACCTCGGCATCACCTGAGAGAGACGGACGGCCATCAATCCAGGGCCTTTAGGCAGGAGAACGATGCTGTTAGGCAGTCTAGAAGAACGTAGCTGCGGCAGGTGCTGAGGCTGACGGGAGACGGCGGGAGGCCAGACCTGAGGCAGGCTCATAAGTAGGAATTGTGCAGAAAGCTAATGAGCCTGATTCAAAGCTATAGCCCAGGACGGGACAGATGACAAGAAGTGCCACTTAGCAGCAATGTTGACCAAAGAACCCCCCCCCATAAGTCAAAATCATCCTCGCACCAAACCACAGGACAGTTCTCCTCAGGATGTAATTGACATATAAATCAGCCTGTGTTTCACTGGCTAATAGTGGAGGACGTTGGAAGATCTTGTCATCCTCCTTCTTCGTTCACCAATGTTTTCTGATGAAATCATTTGAAAATCCCAAGTTTAATATGACTTGGGAGTCTCCAAACCTCCAGTGTACACGCCGAGTCATTTCCTGTTTCTCAGGCATCAGTGAAACATCAAAAACACACAGAGATGAAGCCAGAATCAGAAGGCAAACAAACACGATGAGAAAGTAGTGTGGGCCATGGGATTAGTTGCGCTTCACAGTTGTTTTTACTTACTGTTTGCATCCACTCTCCAAGTCGCCTACACTCGCCTTCTCCAGAGGAGCTCGGACAGCAGGGAGCCCAGCCAACTGCTGGATCCCGGAGAAAGGCTCCCACGTCTTGCTGCTCACATCTGGTGGATCCATCTGTTCCTTGAAGTCTTTACAAGACATCACACATGGCAGGGCTGCTCCTTCCACAGTGGGGTCTTGCTAGGAGGGAAGCGCGGCCTGGAGGACGGGGCCGCAGTGCCCACCTCTCTCTGCAGCTCCTTCCAGGGTAGACATGCCACCAACTTGGAAAGGGACAGAGTGCTGAGCCTGGCCCTGGGCGTGAGGCTCTTTTCTCAGGATGCCAGTGGTGTTGATGGGCAACGCGCCACAGAGAAAATTCCCTAAGACTATGTGACGAGAGGTGGAGAAGATGGTCTCTAAAACGCCAGGTTCAGGAGCTACTGTGGGCCCGGTAGGTCTTCGCCATGGGCTGGGAGTCAAGACTATTGGCTGACAATCCTGAATTTATGGTCAACCAGCTATGCACACTTGAAACAATTCCTTCAGTTCTCCCAGACTCAGGTTTTTTTCTCCCACCTTTGGCTCACCAAGTTTAACTGCATGGTCTCTAAGCTGTACAAGTCTCTGCATCCATCGGGACTAATTTGACTCATTGATTCACTAGGATTGTTGAGCTGAAAACAATAGATGCAACTCAGATAAATAACAGCCAGCCTCTGCTCACAAGGTATCCCCCGTCCAGCAGGGAACACGTATGAATAGAAGATGATGATGGAAATCGATAAATGCTGTCCTCTGTGAGGCAAAGGACGGTGGGAAAGTGCCAAGGGAACTATGGTCTGTGGCACAGTTCCGAGGGATGCCAAGGGCGCTGACAGGTAACACATATGAAAATTTTAAAGATTTTAAAGATTTGAACATTTACCATATTTGTCGTCACCCCTTGTAAAACACAGCAGGGAGAGGAAACAGCAAGTAAAATGACAGGGCCACAAGGAGGAGTCTAGCATTTGAAAAGCAACAGAAGATTCTCTCTGGTCAGGGTGAAGAAAGGCAAGTAAGATAGCAATCAAGTATGAAAGTTCAGGCAGGGTCAAGATTGTAGGTTACCTTGACTGCAAACTGAGAAGTTTGGCACCGTTTCTGCCAGCAATGAGGGCATGACCCCCACGTACATGTCTGTGACAGTGCTCTACCACATGGAAGGAAAAACTGAGTGAGGAACTGAGCTGAGGTCTAACTCCAGCTGTATAAAGGTGGGCAGCATGACCTCCAGGGTCAAGGGTCGGTATATAAGTTAATATCCAAGGCCTGTGGCAATACTCAGTCCCATTCCCTCTCAGAGCATGGGCAGCAGAGTCTTGAATCTATGCTAGGAGCTGTTTAACCAGAAATCACATGACTATGATCTAGAACTCTGGAGAAAGTTCCAGAAAGAGCCAGAACCTCTCCATGCTCACCATGGGAAACGGTGGTCAGAGAATGAAACACAAGGGCAAGTGACCGCAAGTGGGCCAGGGCATGGGGTTGTGAACAGTCGATCTCTGTTCAGGTTCTACCACGTATGACTGAGTGGTGTTGACTGAGCTCTTTCACGTCTCTGAGTCCATTTTCTCCCCTCTAAAATGGGGCCAATACTGTGTTCCTTGCAGAGTTGCAGGAAGCGTGGCTATGTGGCAGAGGTGGTGGACTGTCCCTCAGAAACGCATGTTGCTGAGAAGTGGCAGCCAAGATGGGGGATATTTTCCAACCCCCACTGCATCATGGGAAGCTATGAGACTAAGTGTCCTTCTTTAGAATAAGGTTGAGGGAAGGCTGTAGATGCTGGAGGGCTGAGGTAGGAGGATCAAAAGTTCAAGGCCAGCCTGGGCAACTTAGCAAGATCCATATTGCAAAAAGTTAAAGAAAACACTGGGGATGAAGGTCAGTGCAAAGACCCTAGGTTTCATCCCAGTGCCGCCAAAGAGGTCCTGTTTATGTCGGCCAGAGGTTGATGGCCACGGCGACCTCACCATCCAAGTCTTAAAGATGGTAGAATGAATATCCTTTAGGGTTACACTCGGACAACTTGATGGAACCTACCACCCCCGCTTACCTTCACAGGACTAAGAAATGAACTTCTCTTATAATTTAGCACTGATATTTCAGATTCATATTATAGTAATTAATGATACAGCTCTTGATACCTTTTCATTGTGCCCAACACTCAGGAAATATTCAATAAATACATTTCTTTAATAAGTCATCATTGAGTATCTTAATCATGTGCCGGGCAGTGAGCTCATCATTAGAAAGTATCAGCGTGCAAGGAACAACTCCTGTCTTCAAGAGAATGAGGGATCCAGATGAGGAAATGGGTGACTGCAGTGCAGTGTGACAAAGGGCTGTGGCCATGATGGCCCCAGGTGGCATGTCCCACAGAGGGGCCTCTCCGCCTAGGTGCTGAGGGCAGTGTTGTGTCTTGGCTTCACTCTGCTTTCTTTTGGAGGCCCTCCCTGGCTTCTCAAGTTTAGCTAGAGAGTTCCTCACACAGGAAGGAGAGCGTGGGGAGGAGTTTCCTGAGGAGAAAGAGGCGAGAGAACGCGGCACATACAGGCCTGGTCTCCCATTTCCAGCAGCCCAGTTTGGTTGGCATACAAGCTACGAAGGAGTGCTAAGAGGAGAAGCAACAATTGCCCATGTGGAACCCGCACACTGCCGGAAGAAGGGTGGCGTTTATCTTCAATGGTGTGTGATTGAAGAGATGTAAGTGAGAGAGACAGGAACCTGTCGGCTCCTTGAAAACAGTATTACCTTCGGCTGTGGGCTGAGCAGAGCTGAGTGGAAGGAAGTGTGATCAGGTGCTGGCCACTACTATAACCCAGGAGACTCCTTTTTTTTTGAGCGGAGTGCCAGGGATCAAACTCAGGGCCTTGTGCTTGCTGGGCAAGCACTCTAACCACTGAGCTAAATCCCCAGGCCCAGGAGACTCCTATAGTTGTAGATGTTGAACTATTTATTACACTATGCACAGCATTTCCTTTTGTTTGTTTGTTCATTTGTGATACATAATAATTATATTCATCTTGGGGAATTGGTACTTATGCTTATTATGTCTTAATCATCTTTATTTCCTCTTTCTTTTTCTGTCCTCCTATCTCTCCCTCCGTCTCCCACCTCCCCTTCCATGTTCACAAAGTCTACTTCCCTGTTGCCTGTCATCTGTCTTCTATTTTGCTCTTTAAATTATTTATATTGTGGGATTTTTATAGACGAGAAACCATACAATATTTAACCTTCTGTGTCTGTTTACTTCATTTAGCGTTATGGTCTCAAGGTACATCCAATTTTCTACACGTGACTCAAATTTATCCTGTTTTATAACTGAGTAGTACTCCATTGTGTAAGTACCTTACATTTTCTTTATCTAGTCCTTGTCCTCCATTGATTGGCTTATAGGCTGCATCCAGGATGTAGCTATTATAAGTTCAGGCACAGTATTTTAAACATTTTACATCTATTACCTATTTTAACTATTTGTCAACTTATGTTGGCGCAATTATTATCCTCATATTAAAGATTAAGAGTCTAAACATTGCAGTGTTAACTAAATTGTTAAACTTAGCACTGGCCACCCAAGATTACTGACTCCAGAACCCAAACCTGTGGCCTTGAGCAGCGAGTGGTATACTGCTCTGTGTGGAAGTTGGGAACTAAGAGAGTAGAGCTGGAGAGATGCAGTGAAAATGAGCAGAGCCCGAAGAGCCAGAAGTCTTGGAGTCCTGACAGAGGCGTGTCAGAGTAACACCCGGTTTCTGGGCCCTGGCACCAGGCAGGGAGGTCGTAACAACGACTGTGCTCATTCCCTAGGACTGACACGTTCCCCAAAACATCGGTGGCTTGAAGCAGCATCAATCCATCCTTCCAGAGCCTCGGAGAACAGAAGTTCAAGGTCAGGGTGAGGTCAGGGTTAGTTTCTTCTGCACACTCTGGAGGAGAAAGTATTCCAGAACTCTCTGCTGGCTCTTGGAGTTGATAGCAGCTCTTGATCATCCCTCCAGTTTCTACCTGTATCTTCACTTGGTTTTCTTCCCTTCTCTTCCCTTGTAGGGACTCTTTGCTTTAGATTTAGGGTCCACCCTAATACAAAGTCCTTAAGAAAATTACAACTGCAAAGGCCCCTTTCCCAAAGAACGCTGCATTCATAAATTCTGCAAGGTCAAGGAGACAGTTGGAAAGAGAGGTGCTGGGCTAAGTATCATGAGCCTCAGTGATGCGAGGAATGAAATGTTGGTGAGATTCGTGCATGGAAAGATCTTGAAGGCGGTTAGGCGAACCTAAATCGTCAAGTGTGTGTCAATGGCGGGAAATCAAACATCCTCAGTAAGGGGAGGGAAATGCACCACGGGGTACCTGTCTGGAGAAAGAAAAGAGAATTAGGGTGAAGAGAAATTAAACTTTAGAGGCAGGATGGGAACGAGCACTCGCAAGGAAAGATGACCCAGCTGGCTTGAGACTAACCTGGGGAGTAACACAAAAGAAGAGAGGGGTTTTAGGAGGAAGTCAGTACTGTGAAAGCAGCCGAGAAGAGAAATCCCAAGAAACAGCTCTAAGATTCAGGGGAAAGAGATGTTTTGAGTCCTAAGTAAACGTTGCGTCAACTGAGAGTTGGGGGTGACACGTGGATGTCATTGGCAACATTTTCATCAACTTTGCTCGTGAACGTGAGCAGAGAGATGGGCTGTCAGAATGGATGAAAGACGGAAGTAACTCGAGGTGAAGAGGAAGGTCCAGGAAGGAAGAGGGCCCAGAGGTGAGCCTCAGTGAACCTAGCCAGTGGGGCAAAGAGAAAGCCCGAGAGAAACGGAATCCGTTCTTAGAGGTGCCACACGTACTGCGCAGGAAGAACGCGGGTCTCTTTTCGACTCTCAAGTGGAGCTTCAAAGGGAGGGGAATGTGTGTAAGTCCTGTAGCTTGTAGGCGTGAAGGCAGGAAGTTGAAGATGGGCTCTGCCGCCACCTATTTTCTCTGTGAAGTAGCAGATATGGTTATCTTCAGGGAAAGAGTGGGAAGTGGTGGGACGGAACTTTGAGAATAGTCGCGAGTGTTTTAAATAGCTGCTGTGGATGAGAGCATTGACTGGGGAAACGGAAGGATTGCTTGGCGGCATTAGGTTGGAGAACATAAATGTTCTCAGGCAGCTATCTACACTGCGGTGTTCCTTTCCCTGGAGGTCCTTGTGAGGGATATCTGAGGGAAATCCAGGAGAGAGAGACAGAGGACATGAGGAAGAAAATGGAAAGGGTGGACCCACAAGTCCATGTTACATACGAGTGAATGTGTCACAAAATTCATATATTTGAAAAAAGCTGTAGACATTGGCTAAGCTTCAAATTCTAGTTAAATATGTATGTTTAAATACATATATTATACATGGGAGAGAGAGAGAGAGGAAGAGAAGGGGAAGGAGAGAAAGACAGAGGGAGAGACACAGAGAAAGGGAGAGAGAGAGAAGGAGAGAGAAAGAGGGGGGAGAGAGAGAGGGAGAGAGAGAAAGAGAGGGAGAGAGGGGGGAAGTGAGAAAGAGACAGAGGGAGAGACACAGAGGGGGGAGAGAGAGAAGGAGAGAGATGGGGAGAGAGAGGGAGAGAGACAGAGAGAGAGAGAAAGGGAGAGAAACAGAGAGGGGGGAGAGAGAGGGGGAGAGAGGGAGAAAGAGAGGGAGAGAGGGGGGAAGTGAGAAAGAGACAGAGGGAGAGACACAGAGAGGGGGGAGAGAGAGACCCCACCAAAAATGTATGCACAGAAAAAAGATAAACTTGTGTAAATATTTTAACACTAAATTTACTGACACATTGTGAGATTAATACAAGTTTCCTTTCACCTCTACAATTACAAGAGGTGCTCAAAGTGGTGCCATCTTTTGAAAAAAAAAGTCATACCGTTTTTCTTTTCCTGAAGCGTGTATGCATTTTTGGTGGCCTTATTCCCTCTCTCGCTCCCTCTCTCTCTCTCTCTAAATATATATATATATATACACTGATATTTATATATATGAATATAATAAATATATTTTGCATGGATATTTATATTTATACATATTATACATATATGGATATAAATTATATATTATAACAAATTATATATAATTATATATTATAATATATAAATATATAAATTTTCTTCACAGTAGTTGAAGAAAATTGAAATATCAGTAAGGGATACAAATCAGTGGGGAAAAAAGCCTTAAAGTAGAACCCAAAAATACAAATAAACAAGATACCATGAAAGGTACTAACAGAAGGCTAGCCTGGTATAATTGCTTTTGGAAAAACTTTGTTTTTCCCAGTGGATTAAAAATATGTGTATTTTTGATATAGCATTGCTATTTTTCTTTTCTTTCTTTCTTTTTTTTTGGGGGGGTGCTGGGGATCGAACTCAGGGTCTTGAACTTGCTAGGCAAGCGCTCTACCACTGAGCTAAATCCCCAGACCCCAGCACTGTTATTCTCCACTGCAGATTTTTAAAACACTTTCAATGTGCACTAGGAGAAATAGTCAAACTTGTTTATGCATATTTATTATGAAAAGAAATAGTTCTATCATCTGGAGAATGGGTACATAAACTGTGATGATTTGACATGGAATCCTGCAGAGTGTGCATTTGACCTGATGTGTTACTGTGGCTGAATTTCAGAAATATCATGTTGAATGGAGAAAGTGAGCCAGAGGAGACAAATCATTTGATTTGTTGCATATGAAGTTCACACAGAGGCAAAACTGTGTGATGTGTTAAGTGTGCAATGCACATGTGATCAGATACTACAGAAACAAAACAAAATTTAAATTCAAGATGGGGTGACCTCTGAAGAGAGTGGAAGGGAATGGACTAGGGAATGACGCCCAGATGTTTCTGAAATGTTGATAAGTAAGCCAGATGATGGGTATCTGGATGTTTGTTTCACTTTTATTCTTAAGTTACATGGCTATGTTATGCATACTCATTTTCGAGTTTCAAGAGGGTCTTAAAATAATAAAAGGAAGGAGGAAAATAGTGAATGTCCAGCACGCCAGAGGACAAGATGGGACCTTCCCTTAAAGCAGCCATGTGATGGGCACACTGGCTTCTCTGAGGACAAAGCCTTCTTCCAAAGGATGAAGAGAAGCCCTCCAGATGACGGGCAGTCAGCAGACACACTGCAGAAGCCGCTCAGAACCCAGAGGAGGAAAAGCACAAGTGGCCATGCTCACTGGCTCCATGGGGACACGAGGACCCGGGGGAAGCACAGCCAGAACTCGGGGCAGCACTGCGCTTGTGTGGAGCTCTGTTCATCCCCTCGTGTCGTGAGCAGGAAAGCCTTTCAGAGACTTGGAACTTCCTTCCCGTGTGGGAAATATAATATTTTATGAAGATGACGGGGATGAGATTCATCTGAAGTGAAGTACACATGAATCTTTACTCTGAACAGCCTCACAACGCTCTGCTGCTGCAGGATGAGGAGACGAAAGAATGATCCCTTAGAAGGGAGATATGAATGTCTCCATAGGCACAGATGCCAGCGTTTTAGCAAAAACAATCCAGCACAATCTCGTTCCCTGTGGTTGGAAAAGCATCAGGAATATATTGAACCCCGTTACTTAAGATGTGTTTTGTTTCCAGCTGCAGGATCCGTATTTGAGGTTTAAAATTCAGATGGAGAAATCACCTGGGATCACTCCCTAATGAGAGCTGGCGCGGTGAGTAGAGCCTGAGACGCCCAGAAACTCTAGGACAAGATTATTGAGCCCGGAAAAGGAACACCAAGCAATGCTGAGTGTGAACGTTAGGGCTGACCCTCGCCGTACCGAGCGGGCAGGAGAGAGAGGCAGAACACGCTCCTGCAGTCACTGCTGCTTGTCAGATGTGGAGTCTACACGGTAGGAGAGTTTGAAGGAGGAAAGATAAAATGGCCCAGTGCAGACACCCCCAACTTTTTGGCACCAAGGATTGGTTCTGTGGGAGACAATTGTTCCATGGATGGTGGTGGTGGTGGGGTTTCAGGATGATTCAGAGTCAGTACGTTTATTGTGCACTTTATTTCTATTATTACCACTTGGATCTTCATAAGGAACACACCACATGCATGCACAGTCCTCATTAGGTTCCTCACTCTATGAGAATATTATGCTCTGCTGGTGCTGAGATAATGGTGGAGTGATGCGGAGTGACTGGAAACACAGAGGAGGCTGCTCTTGCTCCTTGCTGCTTACTCTGGTGCAGTGAGCCGTGAAGATTGGAAGACTGCTCTCCAGGCCTGCCAGTGTTTCCAGCTGGAAAATGATGGAGCGTGATCTCTTGAAGGATCTAGGTCACAAATGGTCTTAAAGAAAGCCAGATATCACCATGCAGGGGCCCCAAAGATTGGTACCTCTGAGAGCAAATTTCTGCAGTTTGCCGGTTTGACCAATCCGTGGCCACCTCTCATCTGACACCTCCATGATGAGTGAGTGTATCTGGAGTTGAATTGTCCCTCTTTCTGTAAGCAAATAGGACACAGTGCCCATTTATTTTTCTTCTCGCCATTCTTCCAGAATTCACGTTCACTTATATTCAAACTGAGGATGAACTGAACTAAATTTTTCTTCCCTGTTCAGGCCACAGGGATTTGGGCTTTGGTGTTTGTAGCTATTTTTTTTTTTTAATATAGTGAGAAAGGTGGCCACATATGCAAAAGAGATGACTTCTACTTCATGGGTGTTGACCAGTATTGACTGCTGTATCATTCTGCATCCTCAGAAGACCAGAGTCAAAGAATCACCCTGCATTTAACATCTACGCCAGGTAACACTCTGGCAAGGCACGGCCAGAAAGGGTGGCGTGAATCCCAGAAAACTGCCGAGTGCCACACGTGGAACCAAGTGCTCTCTGCAAGGAAAACACACAGGAAACTGACCCCTCTATTAACTCTGACATCTCAGGGTCGCAACAGGAAAAGATCTTGCTTCTGAAGTTTGAGAAAAAACAAAACTTTTCATGTAAAAGGTACTTGGCGGGCCATAGGAAGTGTTTACAGATTCTTTCCATGCATGAAACTCATAGGAGTTGTGTGGTTTTGACTGTTCTTGTTTATTCTTCCTGTTCCATAAGAACAGATAGTTAATTAAGAAATAATTGAGAAAATTAAGCACAAGCAGCTGAGGTGATGAGTTGTTTCCCCAGTCCTCATGTAAGAATGGAGAGGAATTTCTTAGCATCTCCCCCTGGACATTGCAATGGAAAAGCATTTGAGAGTTGGTGAACTGACAGCTGCCTTAATCCCAAGAAAACTATCTCTGAGACCACCAGAGAATGCTCAGGATTTTAATAATGGCTGAGAATGTGGGCCTCCGACCCTAAGTTTTGTCTTATATAAATGTCATTACATATATTATCTTGAACATCAATGTAATGTTGAAATTGTTCCCCAAGAAGAATATGATATCTGAAGCTTTCTTAGAAAGAACTCTACTTTCCTTTCCCGTTGGTAAAAATACTTCCCCTCTCTCCTCATACCCTTGCCAGCCTCTGGAGTTGCCTGGTCTTCCAGGATTCCTTTGTGTTCTCTTTCATACGTTTAAATAATTGAGCAGGATCGCCTTCTCCCTAATGTCTCGGTCCCACTTACACTCATCACATGTGGGCCCTGTGCTCTGCTTTCTATGTTCCTATTTATTTTGCAGTCTTCCCCTGGACAGAATTTCATCTTCTGGGTGTTACTTATCCCTAACCCAATAGTTTGCATATTCAAATTTTGGTTTTCTGGCAGTTTCTAGCCTTTCCCTTGGCAATGTTTATGGAAAGCAATTCCAAAACAAGCAAATCCTGGTAAGCCTGTTTCCCTAGAAAATGATGTAGTACGCTCAACCTGAGCACCATTTGTGTCTTCCAAAGTCCAGCTGACAAGCTTTATTGTCTTCTGCCCTCAGAGGATCTCCTTAAGTAGATCTAACTTTTGTTGTTTATTCTTCTAACCCAATGAGTTTGAAGAACCCTTGACTCGCAGCTGTGCCTCACGGTGCTGCTCAGATGATGGATATTTGACCATTTGTTGGGAATTTTTTTTCTTTTTTGTGTGTGGGGGTGCTGGGGATCGAACTCAGGGCCTTGGGCTTGCTAGGTAAATGCTCTACCACTGAGCTAAACCCTCAACCCTTGACTACAGAATTTTGAATCATTTTTTTCTGGCCACATCATATTCTGATATTAAATGATCAACTTTCCGGGCTTTTGATACTGATGGCTCCCTTCCTTTCCCTGATGCCGACAACCCTAAGTCAACCTGTTCCGAGCAAACCACGTGTGTGCACGAGTGCATTGACACACATCATCATTATTGTTGTCACTCTCCTTGTCGTCACACCTTCTACCCCTGTGACCTTGTTATTTTCCTTCTTAAATACTTAGGGAACTGGGGAGTTATCTCAGTGCTTAGAGTGCTTGCCTAGCAAGTGCAAGGTCCTGAGTTTGATCCTCGACACCAAAAAACGAAACAAAACAAAACAAAAAAAACCCCCAAAACACAAACACTTAGGAAAGCGTCAGAAAGACAGAACACGGATTCTTGGTGTTCCTTTTCTGCAGTGTATCGTTTTCCATCTCCCTAGCACTCAGCTTTCTATTGAATTCAGCCAGCGTTTTCTGGGAACTATACTGTATTTTTTTGGGGGGGGGATGCTGGGCATTGAACTCAGGGTCTTGCACTTTGCTAGGCAGGTGCTCTACCACTGAGCCAAATCCCCAAACCCCCTTACTAAGTCTTGAGATCAGGGATTTGAACAGGGTATTTCGCCCACCTTCCATTTCTTCACAGTCCAGTAGGAGAGACAGTTGTGAAAATGAATAACTGAACATGTAGCATGATCAATGAAATAACTGAAAGACTATGTGATTTCTTTGAAGTTGCAACACCAACGATTAAATGCCTAGAATCCAGGGTTAGTGTGTCCTAGTGAGGGTTTTAGCAAAGTTTTGCAGAAAAAAAAAATAAATGCATTGAGTTTTCATTAAAATGAATAATGGCTTGGTGCATACAATTATTTGCCCATATCTGTGAAGAGCTTTAAAATGCTTCAAGGAATAAATAGGCAAGAAGGATGAAGAAGAAGAAGAGAAAGAGGAAAGAGTTAGAGGAAGAAAAAGTGAAGGAGAAAGGGGAGGAGGAGGAGAGAAAAGAGGGGGAGAA
This sequence comes from Hystrix cristata, assembly GCA_004026905.1. Taxonomy (NCBI): domain Eukaryota; kingdom Metazoa; phylum Chordata; class Mammalia; order Rodentia; family Hystricidae; genus Hystrix; species Hystrix cristata. Next base: position 15,251 of record PVJO010019098.1, on the reverse strand, counting down.
GAAAAGTAGTCTAAAATAAAACAATGACATTCTAATATTCTATCTGAAGAAGACTGATACCAAGCTCCACACCTTGGAAGGCAGCTTTGAAGTCATCCAGTGTCAGCATCACTTCCGGAAGAGCATGAGAAATGTGGGGCAGGAGAGGCCAGGCCCTGGACCTCTCAAAATAACAGCTCCTTTTGGTTTCTTAGTCAGGAAATGTGGACTCCTCCTGGAAGAGTCAGAACGGGCAGAAGTCTGCTCTGTCAGAAGTTCTGCCCAGCTCTGTCAGAATAAATATTGGCAAAATCCCCAAAGACAGAAAAGGAATGCATATTGGATGGAGAAGAGAAAATGTGATGAACTGGAAAAACCCAGTCTCGGAGTCTGAGTATCTGGGTTCCAGTTGCAACCCCTCCTTCTGCTAGTGTCAACCTCAGGATGTGCTTTACTCTCGAGTAGCTCTGTTTGTTGCGTGTAAAAGCAGAGTAGTGGTTCCCTACGTATTGGGAAGATTCCCTTCGTGCCCCCAGGATGTCAGTGAGGTAAAGATAAGATAAAGGGTAAGATTTCAGGAATATTGAAATGCTGTAACCATATGAGGAGTTATTGAAAAACTACCAATGTGTGTGGTAACTCAGTGTCAAGGACTCTTAATCTACTTCATTCATTCACGCCACCTGTAAGCGTTTACAATCTAATCCCTGCCACACACAGTGTAGACACTCATAAATGAAACACGATCCCAATGCTCAAGGAACCAGTGGTCTACTAGGGGGAAAAGACACTCAAACAGCCAAATATGAATGTAAGGGTGGAGAAGAGCACCCAAAAGAGCCCACCTGAGCTGCATGAAGCAAGTGTGGCCTCTCAGATAAAGAGAAAACGACCCCTAGTTCTTGCAGGGTGCAAGGGTCAAGGGTGGCTATAGAACTGGGAGTCGGGGGCAGAAAATAATACAGTTTAGGCAGAAAGATGTGTCCCAACCATGCTTGCCCTGGCAGAGAGTGAGTCCCCACCGCTGCATCAGGACCATGTGGAAGGCTTCACACTCTTCCTCTCTCTGATTCTGATTCGAGTCCCGAGGTATGTGTACCTTTCCACCCTCCCGCAGGAATAGGGGGCCCAGAAGAGGATGTGGGGAGCTGGGGATGGAGGAGATGGGAGGGCAGGAGGGTGAGAAGTAAAAAAGGATTAAGATGAGATATGTACATGTATCGATCCCCCATGATGAAAGTATTTATTATGCATTATAAATAATACACTCATGAAAAAGGGAAAAAAGCAGTTAACACTCCGTTATTCATCTGAATGTCCTGTACCTCTCAAGAATGTAGGGACGGGGGACGTATTTTGCAAGCCACTGAGCAGAAGTGATTCGTGTGTAAAACATTTGTGACCGTGTTCTGTGCAAACTATGAATGGCTACATTTTTACCTACATACAAAGTCCAGTAGTGTCATCTGCCGAAAGAAAGCATATGGAAAGTGTGATCATATCTCGACAGGTGAAGCATCCAATTCCACGCCAGGCTGTGAGTACGGGCTGTGTTCGTAATTACAGCGATAAAGGGGGAGCTCCTTGAATGGCTTATGTTCCTAATCCCAGGGTCGTTATTCAGGGACAGACCTGCAATTTCCATGCTGAATTATTGATGTTCTGGGAAGGCAGGGCCCCTGTGTGCCCCAGAAACTGGCTCAGGCAGCAAATATGTCTGAAACCAAGCTGTGTTAATCCTACCTCAGGCTGCCTCTATTGCTTCCTGCTTCAGTTTCCTCTTTTCACAGAAAAACTGTGCCACCTACACATGCACCATTCGTAGCACTTCAACAAGCGTTACCCCTTTGGGCCATTTTCCCCTACTTACCCTCTGGCCCCCACAGCACCATTTTCTTGGCCAAGAGCCAAATTTTGTAGCCCTTACGATTGCATCCGTGTTCTTTCTGGCTGTCCAAACTATGTTCCACCAAATGCACACCTTGTTCTCCTGTCCCCTCCTCAAACATTCAGCCCTGAAGCCTCCCAACTAGCCATCTACTATGAGATTTTTTTGTACATGTTGCAGTATTTAACATTAACATTCCTTGCATGGAGTTGGTGCGTGTACAAAACATACCTTAATTCCTTTTTTCATTTCCTTTCTCTCTCCTCTCCTCTCTCTCTCTCCATGTCTTGATCCTTGCCTATTAGAGAAAGACCTATCTACTTCCTATCATCTGTTTTTTGCTCTTTATTTGTATTTCAGGTTTCTCATATAAGAGAAATCATGTAGTATTTAAACTTGTGTGTCTGATTTATTTCACTTAAAATTATGGTCTCAAGGTGCATCCATTTTCCTCCAAATGACACAAATTTATCTTTCTTTATGGCAAAATAATACTCCACTGTGTGTAAATACCACATTTTCTTTATCCGCTCATCTATTGATAGACATATAGGATATATCTCTTCCAAGATAGATCTATAAGGAGTTGAACTGCTATCAAGATGGGTATAGATGTAGCCCTGTAATATGATGTTTTTAACTCTTTTGGGATGATATCTAGAGGAGGAATAGCTGGGTCAAATGGAATTTCTGGTTTTAGTGTTTTGGGGGTCTCCATACTGATTTTCATTGTGGTTGAACTATGTTATATTCCCATCAACAACATAGACTGGTTCCTTTTCCCCCTGCAGCCCTGCCAGCCTTTGTCATTATTTGATTTTTTGATGATGGCCATTCTTTCTCGGGTAAGGTGGAATCTCAGTATTGTTTTAATTTGCTTTTATCTAGTGGCTGGGATGTCCCCCAAAGTCCATGTCAATGCTGTGTCCTCAATGTGGTGCTCCTGGGAAATTGTGGAAGCGTCAGGGCTGTAGACCATTGGCTCAGCCTTGAAGGGGACTGTGAGGCCCAGACCCCTCCTCTTCACCCTGCTTCCTGGCTCCTGATGTGTGCACTTTTCAGGTTGTGCTGGTCTCACCAGAGGCCAAAACAGCAAAGAGGTCACTGAGTCTTGGACTGGACTCTCCAGAATCAAGAGCCAAAGAAACCTTTGCTAGATAGATTGCCTCAGGTATTTCATTATAGTAATAGGTCACTGATTAATACACCTTTCTTCCTTTGGCCCCTCCTAGTCTGCCTTTCATCTGTAGCCAGTGTGTCTTTTACATGGTTGCCTTATTGACCTTCCTCAAACACAAGCAATTTGTGTACCCACTTCCCAAGGATGTTACTGATTTCACACTGGTTGGATCTTAAATCCCACTGCAGGTGTCCAAGTTCTTCCCAGTCCGTCCCCTTCCAGTAGTTCCTCCACTCTGGCACCAGACAAATGTTCTAGTGGGAGCTGTTATCATTTCCCTCAGCCACACATGTTGCTGCTGCCATGATGGCTTTGTGTGACTTGTACTGTACCAACTTTGGATGCTCTACCATCAGCAGAAGAGTCATAACCCTGCATCCCTCCAAGACACAGCAGTAGCCTCATGTCCTTAAAACATTGTTCTGACTCATGGTGAACTTCCTCATGGCAAGAATTCCTGCTGGTTGGAGAAGTGATTGGGATTACTTTTCAGTTATTTCCTGAGCTTATATATAACCTCGTTAGCAGGATAATAAATTCCTCTAGGACAAGGATAATGAATTATAGGCGTGTCCCACTAGGCCTGGCAGATAGAGTATATTTAGCACTTGTTTTTTTATTTTTTTATTTTTACCAAGAACATGTAATGGTACATTGTATACATAATGATCATAATCAACATGGTTATTTTGTACCTGTACATGATACATCTTGGTTTTTCCACCCCTCTTCCCCCCCTTCCCCTAGCACTTGTTTTTTAATCAAAGGATTTTTTTTTTTTTTTGGTTTGGTTTGAGTTTTTGTTTAAAAATTTTTTTTTGTCAACCAATATGAAAGAAATTTTTTTTTAAAAAAGATAAAAATCACACATATCTTAGGAATTAGGCCTTGGGCTCATTATTAAAACAATGAATAAAATGTATAATAAATTCAAGATTTTAGGCCATGAAGCTCATTATTGTGGTCAGTTTTTTTTTTTTTTTTACAAATAAATAATGGGTAGTGATTTTGAAGGTTATAATGAATATTTACCATATGTGATGTAGAGGTTGGGGTGGGGGAGGCTAAGCTAGAAGATACTGGCCAGAAAAACTTCACAGAGGTCATGCAGGACAAACACGGGAAAGGTCGATACAAAGACATTATGGGAGTCTGAAGAAACCCTGCTTCTTTGGGATTGGCTTTTGAATCTCAGCTGATCTGAAACAAATTGCTGTGATTTTTGCTCCTGCTTTACTAAGGACAGTTTAGAGAATAAACTTGAGTTGCTTGTCTGGAATGCAGAATCCTACAGCACTTGAAGAGGTTCTAAAGTGTTTCTGGTTAGGCACCCGCAGTGAACATAGGCTCACTCCCTGCCCATCACAAAGTGTTGTGTTTTTGATGGCTATGAGGATTTTTGTTTTTGCTTTTTTATTAGTGTCTCTATTCTTCTTGCGCCAACGAATGGGAGGTCATGGGCAATTCTCCTAAAAAGGAAAAGAGTCCAAAATTCACAGCCTGCTGAAACTACTACAGAAAGCTCAATTGCCTGCTTCTTCCGGAGAAACTCATTCTTATGAAAAGGTTACAGTAACTGTGTGTGAGATACACATCTTCCTTATAGGATGACACCTCTGTGAAATGTTGTGTCACATGTAGCAGCAGATGAGGGTTAAAAAGGAAAGTACCGCTGGGTTCTTGCCATAGAAGCCACAGGGACCCTCCACCTCCCTTTGCTCACCCAGAGAGCTCATCGGCAGCTTTGATGGGGAGTTTCCTTACCTGGAGGAGCTGCCTACCTTCAGCACTCGAGAGTTCTCTGTCCTTTCAAGAGTGAGGTGGCTGTGTGAGGAGCAGAACACAGATGGAGAGAAGTCAGTACCCAGGAAACAAACCTTAATGGGTGAGGAACAAGTATCGAGAGATAAAGGCCTGTTAGAAATTAGTTGCTCTGGGGAAAACCAAACCCAAGGCAACCTCATAAGTAAGGCCTTCTTGAGAATCTAGATTCCCAGCTAGGAAAGCAACAAGAGATTTTAATTCAGGGAGAAACATGGTTTCACGTATGTGTATGTCATGCGGATACGGATACAGCAGTCCCGCCAGTTATATCCCTTAGAGATGTCGCAATCATCTTCTGTTGAAGTACCCTCTATGCTGTCCCTGCAATGACAAAAAGCCAAGCGACACATTTCTCATGTGTCCTCAATGTTAAGTGGTACCTGACTATATTTATACGCACACACATATGCACATATATATGTAATCTCAAAAATAAACACCCTTGAGATGTCTGGGAGGACTAGGCATTGTGGAAGCAAAAGAGAAGAAGGAATCCCAGCTAAGGTTTTGTGGACGAAATCAGGGGTGGTTTCCAAAGTGATCCTGATGTAAAGCGTGAAGTTCTTGAACTTCTTTGGCCCCAGTCTGTGTGACTACAGCTGTTTATCTCTGCCACTGGTGATGATTTGTTTTTCCAAGGGACACCCGCCTACTTTTACTGGAGCCTCTAATTGCAGAATTACACACATGTTTTCCAAGGAGAAAATGATGCCTCCCTCCTGACTCATGTTCCTTTACTGAATAACCTTATCCCAGGCGTAACAAGAACTATTTTAGCATCCTTCCCACGACTCTTATCCCAAGCTCTCTCCTGAGCCTCTTGCAGATGCCAAGAGGCCTGGTTTCTTAGAAATGTGCATTGCCTGGGAATGGAGGACTTGATTTGTAGTCCCATTTGTACTCCTTTCTAGCCTGCTCTGAGTCTCAGCTTCGTCATCAGCTCAGCAGATATGAGAATCTGCATAGAAACTTGTGTGGATGAAAGGAGGCAGCTTGTTCTGGAAACCTGGCTTTGCATTCCTTAGCTCAGCAGTGAGCAGTCAGGACATTCAGGCCTATTTGCAGACTTGTCCACATGATAAGGTCCACACCTCCTTATCTCTACATTCCTGTGTCCACTATGGTCTGAAAAGTACCACCTCTCATTAAATGAACAAGTAAGGAAGGGCCAGGATGAATGCGAGAGGGAATGTGGCAGTGAACTGAGCCTCTAGCCCAGTGAAGGATCTCAGGAGAACAGGGTATAGGGAGGGGGCTGTGTGCCGGCCTGGCTTTGCAAAGCACCCCAGGGTGTCCAGAAGGGTGACAGAAGAACAGCTCTAAATTGGATCTTGAGGGGCTGTGATGGGCCTAAGTGAGCTGGATTCTTCTGAGAGGAGATGGAAACAGGCATCTTTGGCTCCCCGTGGGGGCCTGGCACAGCCCAGGGCTTGATGAACAGGTGATGTATGCAAGAAAATTGGTAGTGCTTAGATCTAACAGGACCCGCCAGGAAATTCTAGACAGGGCTGTGGGGGACTGGGGGTGCCTACATATGGGTTTCCTTCAAGAAATGCTTGCAGATGACTTTGGCTGCTCTCTCACGCTCCCACTTTCCTGTGCTCCCGTCTACCTTTCTGCCTGGTCTCTGTCACCCATACATTTTAATCCTGTTTCCCAGGTGTAGTTGTGTTGCCTTGCACCAACAGCCCTTGCACGGTACAGACCCAGTGTCACTTGGGACATTCATAAGAACCCACAGATGGGTGAGACAAAGCTTCCACGATCCCCAGTTGATAGATAGTGTGGATGCCCTGAGAGGTCTGTAGAGTCTGCCCAAGTTCATGCAGCTTGTCTGTGGAGGGTTCGGTGGGCTGAACCCATTTCTTGATTCTGCCTCTGGCCAAGGGGTTCTCAAGTGGCTAATAGTTTTAATAGGGAAATCAAATTAGGACAAAAGGAACCCTGCTGGGCATTGTTTAGATGTCTGGTGGGAAACTGGGCAGCTAACTGGAAGCTGTTGGAGCTGCTTAGGGGGCACCAAAGTACCAAGTACATGGTGGAAAGTATGACCTCAGCGAATGGTTTCCCCAATGACAGTGTGAGCCCAGAGCTTGAGCTTAGTTAAACACACACGAAGTTTGAATCTGGGATTTAGAGAAGGCAGGTAGTGCATCCTAACAATCTAGGAATGCCCTGCAGTGCAGTGGAGTCTCATACCCAAAAGGGCCCTTTCCGTGGGCCCTGTGATATCCCTGCAGGGTGGGTGCTGAGCATTCTTAGCACTGTGCCTAGACAGGGCCACCGAGATGCTGTGATAAGTGACTTGTCTCACAGGGAGCTGACAGCTTTCCAGAGTTCTTCCAAAATTATTATCTTTGGCAGAGAATTATCTGGAAAATAAATTAAAAAATAAATGCATACACACCCACATGCACATGCACAAACATGCGCACGCGCGCGCGCGCGCGCGCGCACACACACACACACACACACACACACACACACACACACACTGCAGCCTCCCAGGAGCATACTTGCTGCATGACAGACGGATTCTATTTCTGGTCCTCAGAACACACGACGTAGTCAGCAAGAACGCTGTCAGAGGCAGCAGCACCAGAAGCCACCGTCTCCGCCTGGCCTGGCTCCACATTGCACAGCAGGTTGTGGGGATGGGTTTGGAAGTCTCGAGTCCCCAGTCACTTCTGATGAGCTGACACTTCACAAATGCCGCTTCTCTCCGATTCTGAGAAGTTTGCACAGCTACACATGTCTTTATGGAGGGCTTAGTGTGGGAGCCAGGGTGGTTTTCTTTTTTTGTTTTTGTTAAAAATAGACTCATAGAAGGTTAGAATTTAAAGGTACCTTTCAGTTTATGATTTTGCAATGGGAGCCCCAGAGTGGGACATGCCCAAGGTTACCCAGGGAGCTCACAGGGCACCTGGGAAGCAAACACAAGCCAGGGGCCCCACTTCAGGGCTCTTCCAGAGAGGTGTTACCACCTTGCTGTTTTCTTCACGAAACACAAGGAAGTTCTTCCTCTGAGGAATCAGCCATTTGGATTGCTTCCTCTCTCATCACTCTCTGTGAGGTTTCTGTTTCTGGGAAGAAAAATCAGTGCAATTGTCTTGAATTTTCAAAGAACACAATATCTTCACGTTTGTGTTTGTATTTATTCTTCCTTTTTGTCATAACCTTCCCCTTCTATTTTAGAACTTTGCAAACAGCTTTGTTTCTGATTGTTCCTGCTTCCAGAAGCCCCTACTCATTGTTGATCTTTCCAATAATGAGGACTACGGCTTATAACTCAGTCCCCAGGACATCTTAATATTTAGTGGTGCTGTCTATACCCGTCCTCCACCCCTGACATGGAGTAAGACAGGGACGAAAGCCTGTTTAAAGCATGCCTAACCTGTTTCCTAAGCCCAGTCTCAGATGGTGCCTGACCTGGAAAGCTTTGTTTGACTCCAAGAAAGTTGAGCTACTTATAAACAAGCATCCAAGTTGTGTTTCACAGCCAGCTTCTTCCTAAGGAAACTTGCCCCACCCTGCCCCTTTACAACATTGCTCTGAGCACAAGGTAAGCAGTCAAAGCCAGGTCCGTGCTTGAGCCTGTTTGCACAATTCTGTTGCTGTTGTCTGTGCGACCTCCTTGAAGTCATATACCAGCCAAACTGAGATGGTGTTGATAACTTGCAAACTTCAAGTGCTGGTCTTGATGCCACTCACAGCCTCTGGTTCTGTCCCACTCTACAACCTTCCCCATCACAGGGTCCCATGCCGCTGCTCACTCTTCTCCTCCTCATCACCAAAGACACAGTTTCCCCTGTTTAGTGCAACGCTGAAGGGCATCCCAGCCCCAGAGCCGCCTGTGGGCTCAGCTGAGGCCTTTCTTACAACGGCATTGCAGGCCTCTGCTTTCATCCCCCATGGGTACTGACCATGCGAAGATCCCCAAAAGAGCTTCCTCTGGTGGTTTTGGAGCCTGGTGCTGGGGAAACCAACCATGGACACTGCACCGGGCTTCAAGCTCAATAGTGAGGATTCACCTAGAAGCAAGATGTTGCACCTGCCCTCCGGTAGCTCTGAGTGGAGGTGGGAATGTGGAAGGTTAGCCGCACTCAGGCCAGGGAAGACAGAAGCCAGGCAGCCTTCAGTTCTGGTTTGACCACCTTATAATCCACCTCTCAGAGCCTCATTTCCTGTGTCCGTAGATTATAATAACCCACTCCGAGTGGTGCATGAGACCTCTACACAAAAGAGTTAGCATCGATCAGGGGCCTCCAGGGTCAGGAAGTGCTGCAATGTGGTACAGTTGAGCCTGAATGCTCTCAAGTGCACAGAGGCAGCTCAGTAGGTACACGATTCACCCAGAATCTTTAGGGAAGGAGAGGTGAGGGAGGCTTATCAAAGGAGTTTGAAAGATACTAACCTGGGAGGCCTGGGCTCCCATTGTAGTTTGCTCCTGATGAGCATTGGGTAGGATGTACCTTCTTCCTGGGATATGGTACTCTTATTTCTCCTGTCTGGAAAGAAGCACACAGGCATCCTCTTTGGCTAAAGCTCCACCTGACACCAATGGAAATCATGATCTTTCTTTCTGTTCCATAGAACTCTGAAAAACGCTACTTTGATGACAATTGAGTGATACCCATTTTCCCAGCAGAGTTCCCTGGCTTCAAAAGCACAGTGTGAAGTCAGACAGTATCTAAGCCCTGTAGACAGCTTAGGGCCTTGACTGTAGGAGCAGGGGTTTCACCATGCCACTCGGAGCTGCATTAGAAGGAGCATACCAGGTTGGTGCCTTTCTTGATCAAGGTAAAATAGCATACCTGAAAGGGACATGGATGTGCCAAACAGGGGAACAGTGAGGGAGACAGAGGGAAAATGACAACCCATGTTGCGTAGATCAATGTGCATGACCTTGAAAATGATTAGAGGGCATGATCTTGAAGATGATTAGAGGACTTCATTGAGCCCCAGAGCTGCCATGGAGGCTGCACAGACAGAGGTTTTAGCCACAGTGTGGTTCCTTAGCACAAAAGTGAGCCAGCATTTCTCCACCACTGTTTGTCATGATTCCTCCATTGGCTGAACCAATGGCCTCACAGATGCAGAGATGGGCTCTCTCATCCCTCAGGTGAGTATTTCTTGAATGATTGAATGAATGAGTAAATTCTCTCTTAATCCTCAGCAACTACCTTTTTCCTACACAACACCAAACATGCAGAAACTCCACGTGCCAAAATTTACCAACAAGCTCACAAGATATGAACTTACAGGCTTCCACACATGCTTACAAACCCTACTCCACCAAGACACATGGACACAGACTCATGAACCTCAACACAAAAGCATACACTCGTTTCCAGGCACACGCACAGGCACATGCACAAAGTTTCTTACACACTCTCAAATTTCTACTTGTGAGCCCTCCATCCTATGGGCCAGTCTGATCAAATGTGACTCACAGACCAGGCGGTTCTGAAGAGGAATCACTGATCACACACGCAGGTGCTCACTTATGCCATGCTCAATGGCTAACAGGGCTGAGTAAGAGCTGGCACGGTGACGGTCAGAAAAGACAGAGAAAGGATGGGGTGCGGTGCTCGCTGTCTGAATAGGACTGACAAAGCCCCCTGCTACTTCAGAGTTTTTATTTCTCTACTTTTGGTAGAAAATGAGAATTTCTTGTTTGTCAACCTTAAATTTCTTAAACTGAGCAATAAAAACCAAGTGGTAACTACAGAGGGTGGAGGGGGCATGTCTGCAGGGAGCAGACTTCCTCCAGCTCCATTTCTACCTATAAAAGACAAATTAGTTCAGCTCAAAGCACTCTCAGTGTTACGTACCAACCCTGATGGCAGCCACGACAGGAGGGGCAAGTTTTAAGAGCATTCCCTCAAACTAGTGGCCCTCTTACCTCTTTGGAAATGCCAATAGAAGGGGCTGGAGATTTAGCTCAGTGGTTAGAGTGCTTGACTTGTAAGACAAGGCCCTGAGTTTGATCCCCACCGCCACCAAAAAAAAAAAAAAAAAAAGTTAAGCACATGAAATGATCACTTGTTCATTAGCTTGATATAATCATCTCACAGTATAAACATATTGAAATATCACACTGTATCCACTAAACATATAATATGCACAATTAAAATGACAGTAAACAAAAAAATCGAAAAAAATCACTTTCAAGTATTATGTTTGGTACACATAATTTTACAAGGGGGAAAAGTGTCAAATTAATAGTTGCTTCACTGTGGCTCAGAAATAACCAGGAACTGCCCTCAGGTCAGAGTTTGGAAGGAACATAGCTCCATTTTTAATTGTGTCTCACTACATGAAACCTAAATTCTTTATACAACAGTATGGTTTTCCCCACCCTTCAGGCTGTTTATAACAGGAGTGATAGTCGAATGTGACTTGAAAGTAAACATGAAAAGCCAGTTTTGTAAAACTATTTTGGTTGAGACCATACTGATTCACATTGGTGACAGGAAATCAAAATTTTGGGGCTGGTTAGGGATGTGGAGGCCTCAGACATGTGAATCAGTCACGTTGAATTCTGTCATCAGATTCCGGGTGTGTGCTTATTTGCATTAAATGAAAAGGAATCCAAAAATACACACAGTTGCTAAGGTTACGTCTTGCTGGATGAAAATGAAGATGTTTTTGTTCAGACCAGTTAAAAATATCTAGGCACTAGCTAATTTCCCCACTGGCATAATGGGAATTATCAGTGGTCTATTAAATGTAGAGCTTCGGTTTAACTTACTCATCATTAAGGGTCTGGAAAGAGGATTATTTCCAAGCAATAGTTTTAGAGCTTGTAGAAACTTCCCTTTTTGTCAATTCAAATAATGTCTGGTTTCAATAGGACTATAAATATCACCTAATAACAGGACCCATTGCTGCAAACATATAGATATGCTTTCCCTAGTTTCAAAAAGAGCCATCTGCGTAGATATTTTTGGAATCTGGCAGAAAATGGGAATGAGTAGGGTTAGAGGCTGCAGCCCAAAAGCACAGGTAAAGAAAGAGAGCATAATTTTCACCTTGCTGATCTTTTATGTACACAATGTTACTTAATTTTCACAATATCTCTGCCAGGCAACAATTGCAGTTTCTCCTTTAAAAGTTAGAAAAAGAAACCCAGACACATTCAGTGGTAATAAGTAGAGATGTATAATGTCGAACTTAGAATTGATTTTGAACCTGGCATCTTTTCTCTGTACTATCCTGGTTCTATAATTAAAGATGAATATTCAAAAAAACCCCTTTAATGTGAACAGGAAATACGAGCCAGCAAAAACTATTGCAGTTTTCACATTAAAAAGAATAAAAGGGCATTGTTCCAAATTGAAGTCGTTTTGACTTTATACCCCAATTTCTTTGTTCTACTGAGCATATCTCGGCTTCCTGTGAGTCAGAGACAAATCTTCCAATTTTTCCTTTATCTTTGGAGATAGCCCATCCCCCAAACAACTGAATCTCACTAGTTATCAAAACCTACAATGTTAGATCCAGAAGGGAACTCAGAACTCATGCCACCTGCTCCTGGAAGGAAAGTCACCCAGCTATCAACTTGCGATCCTGAATACAAATAACAGCTTACATCGAGCAGATGCTTACTCATGACGGAGCACAGGGCACTGATTGAATGCTTATGGAATTCTGACTCTTCTAAGTACTTTGCCCATTTTAGTTTTAATCCACAAAATCCTTGTAAGAACCCAATGAGATATGTACTCTTACCCTCACTTTACAAAAGAGGAGGGTGAAATTTTTTTTTTTTTTTGTGCTGGGGATTGAACTCAGAGTCTTGTACTTGCTAGGCAAGTGCTCTACCACTTGAGCTAAATTCCCAACTCTAAAATTATAAAAAATGTCCCAAGTTTACATTGCTTCTGAACGGTAATGTGGAATTAAATCCTAGCTAATGAGACTCAAGAATCTGATCCTTTCCTGACTCTGCTTTATTTTCTCAGAGAAGCCCCCCAGTCCACAACACAACCCATGCCACTGTGCTTACAAAAATCTGTTGCCTTGTGTGGGTGATACCTCTGGCTTGAGGTAGAATTCTTTGAGATGTGGGATGCTGGCCAGATGTGGGAGAGAAAGATGAAGGAAGGGAAAAAGAAAAGGGTGGGCAAGAATAACAGCCTAGAAAACCCACTTCAAGGGGAATATATGGTGGTCTTCAACTCCTCCTGGATCTGTCCGGGGAAAGGAAGAGCAGCCCATGAATTTCTTCAGTTCATTGAACACATAGTAAATACTAAGTATGATATACAACTTTTACTGAATTTTACAATAACTCTGCAAAGTAAGAGTCACTCTCTTATTTCAGAAATGAGGACAATAGGCTCCTGAGGCCATGCCATTGGCCCACAGTCACACAGATAAATAGTGGCAGGGATCGAAGCTAGGCGCATGACACCTACAAACATCTTCCTCCAGGACAAAAGCTTGCTGTAAAATTTCTTAGACCTTTTCTGTGTGTTTTCCAGTTGAGAACTGAGACCACTATGTAGAAGTAGAATGGAGTCATGTTTAATTTTAGTTCTAGGAATTTCCAGTTATTTTAACTTCCTTCTGAAATTACTTTCTTCTCTTATCACAACGCTTTGCAGTTTTTTTCTCCTGAACATCTCCATTCCCCATTCCCCTCCCACCTGTCTTTGTCCTCCAAACATCGAAGTGCCCTGTGCTCTCTCTGCTGTTTATTTTCTTCTCTAGTTGCATTTCTCCCAACATTAAACCCTTCTGGTTTCATAGTTTGTGTAGTTAATATTTAAGTGTTGGCTTGCAAGTTTGTATTGTTAGCCCTGATTGCCGGATTTACTTATCCAACTCTATATTCAACATCTTCACTTCTATTTCTAATAAAAATTTAAAATGGAACAGCTATACAAGCTCTATTACTTTCATCTCCTCAAACCACGGAGTCATTTCATCTCAGTCTTCCCATAACTGGACTCTGCATCCCATTCACTTCAACCCAATCAGTTACTCAGAGCCAGACATGCTCTTGACCTTGTATTTGTCACATTCTTGTCATCTTCTTTCCCGCAATCAACATGGATGCCTGGCCGCACCCTTGAAATCCCTCTTCCTCTCTCTACTCTTCTCTGCTTGTGAGCACACTGGCTGGATGGTGACAAGTCACCCAGGTCCCTTCGAAGCTTGTCCTTTTCTTCATCTTTCCGCTCTTGCTCTTTAAAGCAAACATAGATTTTTTTCTGAAATGTAATTCAGATGATGTCATTCTGTTCTTTAAAAAACATGAGTGACTTTCAACTGAAAGTAGGATAAATTTAAACTTCTTACTTTGTTGCAGGAATTCTCCCTCTCTTCTCTCTTTTACTTCATTTTGAACCATGTTCTCTGAGTCCAGTCGCACTGACTTCTGTCCATCTTGGGAGACTCCAAGGTGCTCTTACTTGCAGTCCTTTCTGTTTGCAAAACAATTCTCCCTTAGTTGCACAAGTTTCAGGTCTCAAACCAAATGACCTTACTTCAGACAAGCTTTTATGCACCACCAAAATACTATTCCCCATAATACGCTATCGTATTTCCCTATTGTCTTTCATAGTATTTATCAATATCTAAAACTATATACTCATTTGCTTTTCCTTCTCTGTCTGTCTCTCTGTCTCTCTCTGTCTCTCTCTCTCATCAGTCCCACAGTATCTGAAGTCCTCACACATCATATTCTCTTTTATGGCACACAGAACTTGCACAATAAACAGCTCTTTAATGAATGAATGGATGGTGAGCACTGTATCTTGGGAATTTCTCAAGCAGATCCTAAATGAGAAATAGTGTAAGGACTGGTAGAAAGGCAGGACCCTAGAACATATGAATTTGTTTTTTTGTTTGTTTGTTTTTTGTTTGTTTGTTTTATTTTTGGTGCCAGGGATCGAACTCAGGGCCTTGTGCTTGGTAGGCAAGCACTCTAACCACTGAGCTAAATCCCCAGCCCTGAACATATGAGTTTGGCTAGTCTGTTTGTCCATAAATTCTTATTTACAATCTGTGGATTTTTTACAATAGAAAATAAGAATCACGAGAAATGCAAATCAAAACAATGTTAAGATTCCACCTCACTCCAGAAAGAACCGCATATATGGAAAAATCATTCAATAACAAATGCTGGCGGGGCTGTGGGGAAAAAGGAACACTTCTCCACTGCTGGTGGGATTGTAGACTGGCCCAGCCACTGTGGAAATCAATATGGAGATTCCTCAAAAAACTACAACTGGAGGTTCCATTTGACCCAGCTATTCCCCTACTGGGGATCTTCCCAGAAGAATTAAAATCGTCATACCACAAGGACATATGCACCACCATGTTCATAGCAACACAGTTTGTAATAGCTAAGTCTTGGAAACAACCTAA
>PVJO010019097.1:0-35125 GCA_004026905.1 Hystrix cristata | reverse complement strand
GTCTTTGAATGTTTGCCAAACAAAAGTGATGGTGACTGACTCCCTTGCTATGGCAAGCTCTGAAAAAATAACCTTTGCTTGTTCTCATTTGGGTGGTCTCCATTTGGTTCCACAAGTGTTGCCCTTGTTCACATGTATCTTTGTTTACTTTGACACTGGGAGCTAGAAAACCGGGCTTCGCATCCTTTGTCATCCTGTGTTGTACCTCCCTGCACCTAACCTAGCACCTTTCACATTATGAGGGCCACACAATATTTGCTGAATAAAATCTTTTGTGAGAATTTGATTTGCTTATGTTTCCTGGTGATATACAAAAATATCTCCTTTGTAATATTTAGAGTCTAATAAATTATGTTGCGAGGATATTGTCCCTGACTCACTGTGGCAGGAATGATGATGACAATGATGATGATTATAATTATAATGATGAAAATAAATTACAATAATATCAGTAATATGCGAGGCTTGATTTTAGCAGTTTAAAATATATTAAACAACCACATGTAATGAGCACTATGGTGATTCCTGTTTTACATAAAAGAACACTAGGTACCAAATCTTTAACTTGCCTACAGCCAGAAAAGCTATAAAGTAATGGAGCTGTGGAAATATGATTTAACTCGAGGAATTTAGGCATGGAGTCTATGCTCCTGGTTGCTAAACTATACTACCTGCCAATTTTAAAGACAGATTTAATATTTCTTACTTTGGTTCAGGATACTAAGGATCAAGTCCTGAGGACACAAAAGTGAGTAAAATAAGGCCCTTGCCTATTAAAACACAGGATTTAAGATATGCTTCTTTGGGGAGGAGAAGTGAAGGAAGTCAGGGATTCATTGAGGGGAGAGTGTAGGAAGATGGATTTTTGTGGTGGGAAGTTATTTCCCCCAGAGACGAGGCTTATGGAGGAAATAGGAAAGTGGAAAAGTCCTTGGGGAGAGAGAGAGACAGAGGCTATATCCTGGAGTTGATCATGCAAAAGCTCACATTTTACGCAAATCTGATTTTAAAATGATATTGAGGTATTCGAACTGTGTTGAGGCAGTATGCATTTATGTTTTCAGAATTGAGTATGTATATATTCCCTTCATAATGATGAAAACCTCTTTACAAATCAGGATAAATAATCAAATAAGAGTTTTCGAGAGGATACAGAGAAGGACTGGGTAGATGGATAGATGAGGGCTGGATTCTAATATACAAGGCCCCATTTACTCTCACAACAACCCTTGCGGGAGGTGGTAAGGGAGAAGCTGAGCCAAATAGTTAAGAAGAGGTGAAATAAGATATTGACTCAAGACAGCATCAAAGCAAGCTACTTTAGTTCCTCATTCTGACTTTGAATGAGTCACCTTAAATACTTTCATTCTCTGTTATGATAAATGCAGAATAAGGCAGTGTTACCCTTCCATCTTTAGGATGCTGTAATCCTAGTCATAGAGATAATTAAAGTTTGGTGGAATACTACACCTTTTCAAAATGAAGACGGTATTAACAATCTCTGTGTAGAGGGGGCTGAAATTCTGTCATTCCTAAAAGTGACCCAAGGGAATGGGTTATTACTTTCCAAATATAATAAAAAACCCATGAAACAAAACTGTTTGAAACTCTCCCAATATAAACAAAGTGTTTCTTTTCTATTAAAGCATTAAAACAATTCTGCGAAAAGTAGAAAATTCCTTGCAACCTCAACTGCCAAATCTGTTCCTGAGTTCCAAGACGTCTGCAGTTCCCAGTTAACAGTCTGGTTTCAAAGATGCTCTGGATGAAGAAAAAAATCCCTCTGCTTTGGCCTGGGTCCAAGAATGTCAACACTCCTACTGGCTTGGGCTTCGCCTCTGCTGCAGCCATCTCTAAACAACAGCCTCTTAAACTGAACGACACTGGGTAAGTGGAATCTCAGCACTAGGTAAGGAAGGATTTCTGTGTCACATAATGCTAGCACAATGGGAAGTGCTGTTAGGAAAATCCCAAATTTCAAAATCTTCCTTTTAAAAATTGTATCTTCCAGTATGAGGTTTAACATGTTATAAAATTAGTTATGCTTATTTAAGGAAAGCTAAAAATGTATATATATAAAGTTTAAAGCTAAAAAATTATTCCCAGAAGAGCAAGAGGCATCACAACCCCAAATTTCAAGTTATATTACAAAGCTACAGCAAAAAAAATAGAATGGTATTGACAGCAACACAGACATGCAGATCAATGGAACAAAATAGAAGACGCAGATACAACCTGTCACATTTAGCCATCTCATCTTTGACAAAGGAGTAAAAGCATATGCTGGAGGGTCTTGTGCAAACTAACACACACACACGCATGACTAAACTACAGTCAAAATGAATTGAAGACCTAAATATTAAAACAGAAACACTTAATGTGCTGGAAGATAAAATAGGTGAAACTCTTGAAGACATAAGCACAGGTAAGGACTTTATAAACCAAACATCAATTGCACAATGAGTCACATCAAGAATCAAGGGATTAAAAATTAAAAAGCTTCTGCACAGCAAAGGAAACAACCAACAGAGTGAAGAGAGAACAGAGTGGGAAAAAATTTTTCGGCTACTCCTCTGACACAGGACAAATATCTAGAATACATAAAGAATTTAAAAAATTGGCTCACCTAAATAAAAAACTCAATCAAAAATGGGCAATACCTGCCCATATAAACAGGCACTTCTCTGAAGAAGTACAAATGGACAATAAATACATGAAAAAATGTTCATCATCTCTGTCCAGCAGAGAAATGTAAATTAAAACAACATTGAGATTTCATCTTATTCCAGAAAGAATGGCTATCATCAAGGAATCAAATAGCAACAAATACTGGCAAAGCTGCAGGGAAAAAGGAATCCTCTTACATTGTTGGTGGGAATGTAAACTAGTACAACTTCTATGGAAATCAGTAGGGAAATTACTCAAACAATTGAAATTAGAAATTCCATTTGACCCAGCTATTCTCTTGCTGGGTACCATCCAAAAAAGTTAAAGACATGCTACAGTGATACATTCATATTCACATTTATAGCAATACTGCCCACAATAGCTAAATCTTGGAAGTGGCCTATACATCCACCAAAAGATGAATAAAGAAAGTGTGGTATTTATACACAGGGGAGTGTTACTCTGCCATAAAGAAAGATATATTTGCATCATTTGTAGAAAAATGAATACACCTTGAGGTCATAATATTAAGCCGAACAAATAAAACACACAAGCCTAAATATCACATAGTTATATGAGAAACTCAAAGTATAAATAATTTAAAGAGCAAAATAAAGATAGACAATAGACAACAGAGAGTTAGAACTTTTGCAAATGGCAAGGGAATCTAGGGATGGAGGAAGGAGGAAGGGAAGGATAAGGAAATAAAAAGAATGAAGATACATTATGTACATGTACCAGTACCCCATGATGAATGTACAACAAGCATGCATAAATAATGAAAAAAATGACTCAGAGTACCAGTTCAATTTCTATTCATACGCTTTCCCCAGTTTTTACAATAATGAATGTTTTCTCTTTGCTGTTTTACATAGCTCCAACAATATGATAGCAACAATTTATATCCTCCTAAAACTAGCTCTTATTTTAAGTGTAATTATTAAGATTTCTATTAAAATCCATTGACTATTTCCTGAAGAATAAATCTGTGGGACTGTCTACAAAAAGAATAGTTAGAAAAATCAATGTATTATGCTTTAAAACATGTTGTATATGCTAAATATATACAATTTTATCTGTTAATTTTAAAATACAATAAAAGAAAATAGTCAAAACTGTCCAGCATATTCTAAACAAAATTATAAGTTGTCCTATGATGAAATATCATCATATAAATATTATGCTTCCTTATGGAAAGCACTTGTTAACATTCAACTTTAGTATAAAAATGGCAAATAACTCCAGTTGTCTAATTAACAAAATAAGAAATGGAGTAAAAAGAAGATGTTAAAACTTTGATCAAAATGACTATTGAATATTGATCAAAGTTGATGCCAACAAGAGAGACAAAGACAGGAAAATACCTATCTATTGTGAGGTGACTTGCTTCTATCACTAAATAGCTGATGAGGAAAAAATATAACTAATAAGGAGAAATATATGGACAATACAAAGATTAAGAAGATTAAATAAGAGTAAGAAAGGTACTGGCTAATGAATAGGAGTGTATTATGTGTTATAAACACTTTCTTGTCCAAAATGTAGAAAATGTTAAAGGATAAACAATGAATTTCATCTATTTCCCCTCCACAAAATAACAGAGCCTTAAAAGTAACAAATAATTTCAAGAATAAAGCAAGCCAGAAGAGAATAAATGTCCTGTAATATAACACAAATTAAGTGGCTATTTAGAATATATTTTGGCCCAATTGTATGCATTGTTTATATAAATTTTTTTAAAGTAAAATAAAATCTTAATTATTCATTTCATACATAATTATACAATCGTGTACATAATTATTTTGCAAATTATTGAGCTAAGTGTTCCTTAATTAAATGATGAAAATTTTGGGAATATTTTATTTAGGGGATGGAGGCATAGATGGTATGAATGCATTAATTTAAAGCTGATTAACAGTGGAGAAGAGATTAGACTACTTCCTAATTGCATGATTTGGGGTAATTTAATTTCTGTCTCATTTTTCCCATCTGCAAATGGGAAAAATAATACCTACCTCATAATACTGTCATGACCTTTGAAGACAACGAGTCTTTTAAAGGGCATGACACAGTGCTGGCAGATAGGCTCAAAAATTATCTGTTGTACAAGACAAAAGAACCATAAGAATCAGATTTAGAATCTATATTTTCTTCCCTTCTGCTCGATGTTACTTAGGATGTACTATTATTATAGGCAGCTAAATTAGATAGAAATTAATAGGGCGTCACACAGGGATGGGCCCTAGAGAGAGCAGAAGATGAGAAAAAGATTAAAACTGTGGCTGGAGGTGTATCTGAAGAGGGCAAACCTCAAGATTAAAGTCACAATGGCCAGATTTACATGCTTCACTAATGAATGGAAGCTTGAGATTATACTGCAATTGGCACCAACATTTTGGGATTTTTTAAAATAGAAATAGACCATTATCTCACTAGGGGTGACAATCTTTTCTCACCAACTAAGACTGACTACTAAGACTACGACTGCTATGGCTAAAGACAAGACTAAAACTATAGATTTTCAGCCAAGGTTAATGAAGTCATCCATATGCCTTTGCTACCTGCCCCATTCCCCTAGTGGATCAATATTAGCTAAGCAGCCATATTTGTAATCTTATTGGTTGATTATACTTTGACCCATGTTGTACCCACCTTGTGATTTTATCTTATAAAACATTCTTGGAGAGATGACCTTGGCAGCAATTCCCTTGGGACCCATCCTGTGTCTGAGGAACGATTCTTATTCCCCATTCCTATTCCCCAATAAACCTTTACTATTCTTAAGCTTCTTTGTCCTTTGGAATTCGTTGTTTGATTTTAGGGGACATGAACTTGGCACATCTGACATCTAGCATGTTGGAAATTTTATCTCTCCTCTATCACCTTGGAAGTTCCACTGAGATCTTTGGAAGGAGGTATGAGCTTGCTTTTGTTTCATGATACCCCTAAATATTTTAACTGCATTCTGGATTGTGACTCATTTTAGGTAATCAAAATTGTCATCTTGTTTGTCAGTTGCTTATGCTTTATCTTTTGATTAAAATGATGATAGATTTAAGTTGAGAGCATGGGGAGGTTATGATGTTTTTCTGTGTCTTTGATGGGACATTTTATTTTTGCAGGTAGGGCCTTCTATTCCTGTTTTGTATATGCTGCATTTAGACTGACTTGTTGCTGAATTTACTTGTGTTCCTTGCTTGACATATTTCATGGTTATGAGTTAGTTTGTTGTCTTATTTTAGACAGTGGTGCTGGGGAAAGGTAACATTGGTGTTCCCCTACTGGACTTTGAAACTAACAGAAATGTGAATTTGTAAAATGCTATGGATCCCATCCTTAAACCTGGGAGGACAGAATTCACTATGTCCCAGTGTCTTGCCTGATCCCCCTGCATGCTCATGGAGGGGAATGTGAAGCCTCTTCTGCCTCTGTTTCCTCTCTGATCTGATCCTCTGCTGGTAAGGAGGCAATCTTAGATCTTGCCTTCCCAGACTGAGGACAATGACTCATGGGTAGATCGTCTCATTAAGTCACCAGGAGCATGCAAGGAAACCTCCTTTTCTCTGATCTCTTTTCTGATATTTTCCTGTCAATTTGTACTTTCCCTTTTTGGAGGCATGTTTCTGCTAAAGATCAGAGAAAGAGAGAAAGACACCCTGAAAATGTTTTAGTCCCAGTGGTCTGTTTCACTCTTTTTTTTTTTTTTTTTGTGGTGCCGGGGATCGAACTCAGGCCCTTGTGCTTACAAGGCAAGCACTCTAATCACTGAGCTAAATCCCCAGCCCCTTCACTCTTTATCTCCTATCCAGCAACTAAAAATTTTTAAGTTGAATCCATAGAAAATAAGCATTTGTTTATTTAAAAAACAAAAACACTCAGAAAAGGAAATCATTTTGAGTAGGGAACATATACTCCTGTCTCTGGGGCAGATGAGGCTTTGGAAGTTTGCTTTCCTAGGAGGACACTCATAGGGTGAAGCCCCACCTTTGTTCTGAGCAGTTTCCTAACTGTGGGTGCAGGAACTGGATCTGAGACCCAGTGGAAAGAACCAAGCTCTGGGTGACACTGTAGGGAGCTATTTCCATAAGCATAACACTTGTGGGATCCAAGACATATTCAGTTCAAGGGAGGATTTCTAAATCTCTTTACTCTCTCATTAAAAACAGGAGGGCATAAGCTCAGTCCACCTGACACCATCGCTTCCCTTTTCTGGGTGGCTGGGATCACGTCCCAGGCCGTGCAGATCAAGTGGCCAATCAGGTGATGTTTGAAAATATCCACAGGACTTGGTACAGTCTGTGGAGTTGAATTGAGAAAAAGCCCAATAGCTTACTTTTCTCTCACTCCCTCACAATCTCAAAAAGGTCTCATCTTCCTGGCTCTATCTCCCCTCCTAGGCCAGGTTCTTATCATTTATGTATGTAGGAAAGGAGAAAATCTGCATGTGTACTTTTGTTATCGGACGGGTTCCGATATTCCTGGGTTCTTTCCCTCCTCCAGCAAAGAATTGAATGAGGGGGACAAAAAAGTAGTTCCAAAGTTTTATTTAAAAATAAAATAAAATTGAGCATAACAATCTGCAGTCACCATCTTCCATGGGAGGGGAAAGGAAGCACTCTTTCGTGGTGGCGCCGTAGAGAAGGCCCTTGCTTCATGTGTTGCTACTATTTATCAAAAGGAGTTCTCGTGGAAACTCATGAGAACTTCCTGCAGTCCAGGTGAGGGCTTGTGCTTGAAAATCGCGCCTCAGGGTGACGTCAGGTGCAGGCCATTTCCCCAGATCATGTTCCCTTGCCAACCAGCCTTAGCCACATGCTATTCCTATTTCACTTTCACTAATGTATAGTTTGTGGTTAGTGGACAATGTATAGACTTTAACCTGTGAGTTTCATAAATGTATTGCAGATACTGAGACATAGAAATATTTAGAGTGTATTTTGAGTAAAACCTAGCCATGTCTTATTGCTAAGGGAGGTTGCCTAGGTGATTGGGGCAATAGCATGAAGTGCCTCAGAGACTTCTTTGCCCTAGGGCCCAAAAGCAGGATTTTTCTGGGCCATCACTTGCCCCTGTTTTTCCCCAAAGGTGATACATCCCTTTTGCAGTCTGGGATTTTAGAACTTCTTGATTCAGAATCTTAAAAATAGAAAGCCCTAAGCAATATAGCTGGAGGACTTCCAATCTGCCCTATGATTTTCTCACGTGCTCTCTTTCAAGATGTTAAAAAGTAGCCATTCAGGTTCTTTGATTATTGGTTTCATTTTCTGCTTTGCAATGCAGTTGGAGTTAATCCTAGCTTTTATCTCCGAAGGCGTGTTTTGCTAAAGATTAGAGACCTACCCTGGGAAAGCTCTTGAACTTGATGGTTTTTCTGCCCATGAGATGTTTAGGATTTAATTCTTGTGCCATACTTAGTGTAACTCTTCTCTTTCTTCTCCACCACCCTGCCCCTGACAGATAACGCAACTTACAACAGTGTTTTATCCAAGACAATTCACTTCTCCGTGGCTGTTGGATTCCAGGATGAAGTTTCCAGAATGGTGAGTTTCCCCCTCCTTGCAGCCCTTCCAGAGTGATGGTGACCTTCACTTATCTCTCAGCCACATTCTAAAAAAAACTGATCTAGACTCAATCCTCAAACTCAGAAGAATAAATATAAATGTTTTAAACCAAATTTATCAGTCTTCTTGCTCTTAGGCTGAACTGTAACTCCTTTCACTTCCCTCTCCCCTCAAGAATGCTGCACTATTGGACATACTGAGTGGCTTTTGTAGTATAGGTAAGTTAATTGATAGAACAAAAAATATTCCTAGGGACCCTTATGAGTTTATTAACGGTTTTAAACAGAAATGAGTATTAAAGGATAGCCGCAGCCTCAGTCCCCAGAGGAGTGCCACTCTCATCACTATTTCTCTCCAGAGCATCTTACCAGGCCGCCTGTCATTCTCAGAGATATACTAAGGTTCTGAAAAAGGAAAGCCTATAGATAAGTACGGTCCAAATGTCACAGGATCATGAGGAATGGGGGCTAGGCTCATGGTAAGAGCAGCTAACCTGGTTCTGGCCACTTCCTCACACCTGAAGTTCACTTCTGCTGACATTGGACAGGATTAAGTCTAAGGCATGCCTTAGACTGGGCACAGAGCAAGACGGATAAGGAAGAACACCTTCTTTCCTCTTATTTATTCTAAAACTGGGAAGAAACTGCCATAGGTAGACATCTGCCAGAGGGCACATTGGAGCTTTGGCAGGCCTTCTTCCTCCACTGTTTAGAATACATGCTTAGCTCCAAAGAGTGTTACCTAGTCGTTATACCCACAACTAGACTGAGAACCTCCCCAGAAATAGTTAAAAATTACCTCAAACAGTCTATCCCTTTAGAGGGGAGAATTACATGTAGTTATCAGAACAGCAGTTTTGGCTATCAGTTGTGGCATCCAACAACCATGGCTATCAAAACAACAAGAAGCCTGTATAGCTGGTTATTCCAATCAGGTAAACCTTCAGCTTAGGGTCCCTTCTTAAAAAGCCCTTACTTCAACAGGTATAAAAGGTTTTTTCCTTCTGACTCTTATTACAAGTTATCTTTGTTGATTGCTGACCTATAAGAAAAGTTCTAAGTGCTCCATTCATAGCTACAAACCGATGAACTCCAAAAAGGTTATCATAGTTCAACTTGGCCAAACACTTCAGAGCGTGCACTCTAATTTAAATCATCTTGTGTGTGTTTGTCTATCTGTCCAATATGTGTAAAAGACAGTTTAAAACACCTGCAGCTACCTTAAGAAAAATATGTTTTTGAGCTCAACAATTTCTTTTTCTTTTTCTTTTGGCTCTTTTTGAGATTTCCATGGAAAATCATTTGTATAGGTTTTCAGGGCAGCCAAACTCATTTAAAACATTGCCAAAAAAAGACTGATAGGCTCAAGGTTTAAACAGGAACAAAAGCCTTAAAGTTTGATAATCTAAATGTTATACATGGTTTAGGTTAATATGTGTGTTTCTGTGTGTTAATGTTTAAGGGTATGTGATCCTCCAAAACTTTTATGTAAGTTGGCTTATAGGTAAATAAACATTCAAGACATTTTCTCAAATGCTGGTGGTTCATGTAGCTTAACATTAGGCTAATTTAAATCACTTGGTGAAAGTAACGATGCCTTTAAAGTTGATAACACATTTCCATCCAGGTTGTTAGGTAATCAAGATGATATCAAAAGATTGGTTATATAAATTGTTTGTCTACAATAATTTAAGAGTTGTTCCATGGTTAAAGATAATATGAATAATGTACAGTGTTTAAGTGTTATGATTTGGTTCTTTTGAGTAATGTAAAGCAACTGTTAAGTTATATTTAAATTGGCTGCAATAAAAGGTAAAGCTTTCTGTATCTAAAGCAGTAAGGCTTTCTTAACATGTCGAAATGTTCTTGGTTAAACTTACAAAACTAGATTTAAAAACAAAAGTTTCTGTATTTTACTAAAATAGGTTTCTTGTGTTCTCATCATTAGGCTTTTGGTTACTAAAAAGAGATCTCTAAGAGTTAAAGAGTATTTGAATGTTAGACTGTAAAATGGTTTGAATAATCAGTTCATGATTAGTTAAATAAACAACTATTATCTTTATGGCATAATTTATATACAGTACTTGGCCACATATGTATGTATACATCTAAAAACAAGCTATGCTGTGAATCTAAGCTTTAAAGTTAAGTATATAAAGTTAAGACTATGTAAACTTAATATATACAAAATAACTGGTATGTAGTCTCTTTGATACAATATGTTTGGACCTTAAACATATAAAATGATCAAAATTTGACATCTCTTTGGTTTTGATTAAACAAACATTTTATTATTATATAAATGAGATGTATTTGTATGTTAGGTAATGAGTCTCTTTATAGACTCCTAAACTTATCAGAGCTGTAAAACAGGTCCTTAATCCCCATCAATATTGTTTCATTGTTAAAACCTGTTAAAGGAGTCTAAAATGTGCTTTAAAAGTAAAAACTAAGTACATGTGCGAAGGTTTCTACATAGCTGTGACACTCATTATTACTGATTTCATCATATATTAAATGTATCTGTGTTTTCCAAGTGTACAGGCCTTCAACAATGTGAGATTAAAAGACATCGTATCATACTGGTGACTTCCGAGTTAAAGTTGTTTATGGTGGTAAACTTTTTAGGCTCAAATATCTGGCATGCTATTTGTAGTGGAATGTACATGCTGATCCAGCATGAGACACCCAGTCAGATGATACAGATATGTTTTCAGGCTTGTGCTTGTGTGATTATTATGTAATTGTGTTATAACAGTTGGAGGTACCTAAACACTGTGCAGTCCAGACAATGTCACTCTAATGATTAGAGACTAGACATTAATAATCCGTAAGTACATCTATATACAAGTACATTCTACTTAAATCTCACTCTGGCAACAGAAAATAGTTAAAAGATAACAAATTAAGTAAAAGTTTATTAATGTCATCTAATACTTTGTAATTAAATAAAGGTAACAGAATTCTAGCCTATTCTACCAAGATGAATAAAAGCCTATTCTATACTAAGATGGACAGTTAAATATTTCATTTAATAATGTCACCAGAATTGTCATGCTAAAATGCTATGTGGCTCTTGATCTCAAGATTTCTCTATAAAACTTTATAATTGTTACCTATTAACATTCTGCCTGGATTCAACTTCTAAGGCACCCATGACTAGTAAAGAAATAACAGTTCATTGATCATAATACATATACTATATATTTCAAGGCACTCGATAAAATCATAAAGTTGAACTTACTGCTCCCATTGTAATATTGATGTAATTGATCTTCTTTTCTGGGTATTCACCCACTGAGGTTTGGAGACCACAACTAGAAAGATAACTGGTCTAAGAGGACAGCTAATATTCTGGCCCTGGGTTTCCAAGGTCAACAAGGACCCAGGACAGGGAGGGATATTTTCTACAAGATCCTACAACTTTGGTGAGTTACTCAACTTCCCAAGCAGTGAGATTGTGACCTACCCTGGAGGATGATACTGACAGAGGAACTGAGAGACTCTACACATAATTCCAAAAGTAATGCCTGAAGAAACTTACTTAACCTTGATATAGAGCAAGGGGTTAATTTTGATTAACACAGGTCTCACTTTAACTTGGTTTTAAACATCCAGCAGAAAAGTTTAATCAAAAGATGTAGAAAAATAATACCATAGTAATAAAGGATAAATATAGAAAGGGCCTCCAATTATTGACACTTGCTGTCAGTTTCCAGCTACACCTGTAGCTGATCATGCTATGATTAAATGAGACTAGAAAAGTGCAGTGACAGCTATAGAAGCTCAGCAAGAATCTTTAAATTCCTTTGCTAAAACTGTCCTTCAAAACCACCCAAACTCTTCATCCTGTTACAGCTAAAATTGGACTTGTGGCAAAGAAGTATCAGACTTAATGATAACCTCTGTCAGTAGAGGAGTCTAGGAGCCAGCTTGTTACCATCACTATTCCAATCCCTTAAGAGCAGTGTCTGGACATGGCTCTTCTCTCCTGTCTGCCTTTCCATTCTAGTCCTCATGCTTTGGCTGTATGTGCTTTAATCTTTTCAAAAAATTTGTTTATTCTCACCTAGAGGCTGCCAAACTCCAAGAGATCACACATATGGAGCCAATGACAAATGTGCCCAACTCCTTTTACCAGGAACCACTAGATCAGCCTCGTATAGGGAGATCATAACTACTAAACTGCGACATGACTGCTATCTAAGGCTGATAAGATTAGCTCTCTGGAGAAGGGGCCTGACTGTTGTCTTCCCTACACAGACCCTTCTCAAATTGAAGCAGCTAGATTGAAACTTTCCTCATTCACTCCTAAATGTAGTTAGGGATACTATTTCAGTAGGGGGGATATTATAGGCAGCTAAGTTAGGTAGAAATTATTAGGCACTCAGACAGGGATATGCCCTCGAGGAAGTCTGTACAGATGAGAACACATCAAAACTGTGGCTGGAGGCACATCTGAAGAAGGCAAGACCTCGAGATTAAAGTCACAGTGGTGAGATTTATATATTTCCCTAAGGGCTGAATGGAAGCTTGAGATTATACTGTAATTGGTACCACTCTTTTGGAATTTCGTATAGAAATAGATCATTACCTTGATAAGAGTGGACCATCTTCTCTCACCCACTAAGACTAAGACTAAGACTACTCAGACTAGAGACAAAACTAAGACTGTGGATTAACCATTAGCCAAGGTTAATGATGTCATCTATATGCCTTTGCTCTGTGCCCTGCTTCCCTATTGAATCAATATTAGTTAAGCAGCTATACTTGTAATCTTATTGGTTGGTTGTAGTTTGACCCATGTTATACCCACCTCATGATTTTGCCCTACAAAACATTCTCAGAGAGATGACTTTGGAGGCAACCCACTTGGGACCCCTCCTGTCTCTCAGGAGTTACTCTTAGTCTCCATTCCAATTCCCCAATAAACTTTTCCTACTTTTAACCTCCTTTGTTCTTTGAAATTCATTCACTGATGTCAGGGGACATGAACTTGGGACATCTGACATCTAGCAGGCTGAGAGTTTTATCTTTCCTATATCACTATGACCTTTTACTGAAGATGTTGCATTGACAAAGTCAGTAACCTCAACATTTGAAATTGGTATGAATATAATTTCTATATTATTTAAAGGTTCACTAATTTTAGTTATGGATATAATCTCACGCTAGATGTAATGGTGTCAAGCTAGAACTACTTAACTTACAACTCCAAAGTTAAATAAAAATGTAAATGTATCACGTATAACCATGTGTTCATATTTTCATCCTTCATATTGCTTGTCAGTGGATTTCTTGGTGTACTGTTGAATAAAATTAAGGTACTACTTATTGGGTTGGTTAGTTCTGCTTTAGTTCATAGTTACCTAAGTCGTTCATGGCTTTTCAGCTTACAAAGGCATGATCTTTGGAAGAACAGTAGTAAGCTAAGATTGTAGGCGACCTTAGTTATAGCAGATTCATTCGTAAAAGAAAGTATAAAGTGGTATGTTTGTCTAGAAACACAAATATTTTTAAAATGTACTGAAAAAGTAAAAAATAGACATTTAACCTAAATGTGTGTGTTTATATTCACTGCCTCTCTCCAAAGTGTAAATTACATATTTTAATAATATGAAAACTCAATTATAACTTTTGGTTTTGATTGTTTCCATTAGTTTTAGTTTTCTAGGTAAGACAGTGGGCTGCTTCATTATTCTGCAATCTTTTCAGGAAGGTGGAATCTCAATCTCCTGCTATGCCCTTTATTATTCCTAAGATAATATTGAAATCATCCTGTCACCTGGAAGGCAGTGCCATAACTTTGGTGTGATTTAGAATCTCTTCTAATCTTTCCATGTGTTTGGGCTAAGGAAAATTTCCTTTTTATCCTCAGTTTCTTTGATCTCCTATTTGAAGATCCTTGTTTGATAATTTGGTTCATAATGTCCTAGAAACTTATTTTTTCTTTGGTCATTTGTTGAACTAAATTCACCAAATTTTGGATGTGGGAATGAAAAAGCAGTTTCTCAAGTGGGAAAGACCATGGTATTAAATGTAATATAATATCATCTCTGAAATGTAATTTAATATCATCTTCCATTCCAAAAGACAATATAATACATCCATTCCTGTCATGAATCATGTGGGCAACATACTTGCATTGTCTTCCCTGGCTTGCTGAGTACATACTGGAATAAACTGTTTTGAGGTGATTTACAGAGCCCCCCTCCTTCCTTGGTTCTCTCTCGGCTTACTTTGTTTTATTTGCAACTATCAGGCATCTCCTGACAGATATGATGGAATTGGTATTGGTAGTCACTCCCAGCAGGGTCTGTCTTTGATGTTTTATTAAGTGTATGATTTACTATCTTTCCCTTTGATTTACTAACGAAAATAAGAATAAGAATGTAAAGTTTAAAACAATATCCAAATGGATCACTTTTAAGGAATTGCTGTGTTCCTTTTCAGAATAGTGAGACCTCTACTAAAAATATTTTCCCATGATCAAACATATGTCCAATCTGAAAGATGATTCTTTGATCTAAAAATATCAATGAAGTAAGTTTAAGCACTTGGCTGGCATGAAAAATGATTATCCTGGGTCTCTGCAAGTAAATTTGCAAATTCTTTTCCTTGGTTAAAAAAATATATTGACGACAACTTCATTAAGATTCTCGAAACCTCAGAAAAAGCTAGTAATTGATTGGTGTAACAGGGTTTCCTTCCTTCCTTCATGGTCCTAGTAATCAAGATTTCTGAAGCCTAGTAAATAGCCAAATGTTTATCATGACATAGTGCTTTAAAGGGCACTACACAGAATTCTGACATTTTGGAACTTGAGACCTGGTTGTGGTTGAAGCTTAACTGGTGGAACATCAACATTCTTTGCTTTCTTTTTACAAAATATTTGCTGTAAAGTGTAAATAAAGAAAGGAGAGTATTTCTTCACATTGCTATGCTAAAACATCTGGCATCTGGGGTTGTGTTTATACCCTTCTGCACTGCAGGCTCATCCTTCAAAGCAGTCTGGATTTTTCTTTCACCTCCTTTAATGTCCAAAAAGTAACTTTTATGTTTTTCTTAGGAAGATGATTTTGTCCAAGCATATGGTGCATCTTAAATACTTGGGCTAAAAAACAAGTCACTAAAAGGGGGGAGTTCTCCAACTTATCTTTACAGCACACCTGCTTGTATCCCAAGGGCTCTGTGTCACTCAAAGCCCCACCTACATTCTCAAAATACAAGATCCAAAAATAACATAAGGACTCTTCTAATATTATCTCACTTTAAAATGTATCTCTACCATGCTGTTCCAAACAACATGATGCAAAAAGAGTAATACAGTATGATAAAGTAAACAAACAAGAACCAAGAGAGAAAACTGGATAGGAAATTGAATAGAAATTGAACAGAAAATAAGGGAAAGGAAGCAAAAAAGAAACCAGCTTTGCAAAAAACTGCATGTAGTAAATTCTCTGTAAGTGAGCCACAGTTTGGTAAATTTCCTGGTCAACAAATAAGAAAAAAAAATTATATGAATTTCAATGGTGAGAAGGAAAAACAAGCCAGTTGTTCAAGAGAAATTATCTCTTCTTGGTACAGAGAACTATAAGAATATTTTTATATGTGTTTTCATAAAGAGAAAAGGTTAATTTTGAGAGAATTTTTAGGATCATTCTCATTATGAATGCAGCAATGGCCTTTGTAGGGCTGTCGTATCACTTTTCCTTAAGGTATGACCACAGTTTCACCAAAGCAGAGTTCCATAAAAGGGATTCTAAGGTGCCACCCGAGAACATAGACCACTGGTGATCTTGCTGAATCCAAGGTTATAATTTAGTTAGTGACTATTTAGCATTAAGAGAAATTCTCCATGGCTATCCACTCATACATTGGCTGTGTGTCAAGCATTGTTCCTGGGGCTGTGGAAGTAAGAAAAAAATAGATCTGTTTCCGTGGAGCTCAGATCCAAATGAGGGTAGGAGAAACAGGTAATTTAAAAGGAAACAAAGAAAATTATTTTCAGAGTTACAGAAATGCTGAGAAAAAACTGAACAGGGCCTGTATTTGGTTGGTTGTTAGAAGATGCCTCCGTCAGGCGGTGACGGGAGGCTACATGAGTAATGAGAAGGAGCCAGGCAAACACCTGGGACCTCCGGACAACCCCAAGAGTAAACAGTAAATGCGGCTGTCCAGGAGTAGATTTGGGCTTGAGGTATTGAAAGAATCTAAGGGACTGGACTACACTGATCAAGGGAGACGGGGTGGTAGCCTTGAATCTACAGGGCTCCTTTGTGCGAATCAGAAAAGGTCTCACCTACTTTAAACACTTGAATTCCATCATTCCCTAACTGCTGTAGTACTATATGAATATGGTAATTATTTGGTATTGTTTTATGGGCCAAGACATCTGACATAGATTGGAAAATTCCATAACAAGTATGGACACATGACTGATGCCGATACTATTGTAAAAATGCTTTGATATCACTTTGGGAAAGATTATGATCAGTAGAGGGCCACGCCTAACGTGGCATCAAGGTCAAACTATAGTCCTGCCTATTGCAGATTATACCCAGTAACTGCAGTAACTCTAAACATTTTAAGGTGAATCTTCACAGGTTTTGTGTATCTGCTGGATGCATGGAGGTCAGTTTTGGAGGAGCTGGAATATTTTATGTGCTAAGAAGCCCTTCAAAGTGCTGTATCAGAGAGAGAGGGGTTAGTCTGTTGTCACTCAAGCTACAAAACATCCTCGCCAGTCTTTGAATGTGAGCAATTTACTCCTGTGTCCTTGGCAGGATTAGAAAATTAAAGCGAAAACCAGAAAAATGGCTCCTAGCTAGAAAGACATCATCTGAGGTTGTAAAACACTCTATCCCAGTTAAGGAATAGTTTGCTGAGATGCAGGAAATACAGAGCACAATGATAACACTGGAAATGAAGTGTCACAAAAGACCGATGAAATCCATAATTCACAACTTAAGTGTTAAGTGAGTTCTAATGTTTAAAGACAGCATTGTCAATATCAGTTGCTATGAAGGATGTTTAGGAAGGCAGAATTTTCTAGGAAAAACCAATAAATGCACTTTTAGTTGACAGTAACACCATCTTTTAATATTTGACAACATCTTGGAAAGAGCTGACATAGCAGCTTCTTTCATGTTTTCTTAGTTAACATCATTGCGACATCAGTCTATATCTGCCAATAAATTATTACACACAAAATCTGTTTAATCCTACCCAGTCCAAAAGAAAAGACTTAGAAGCCAAATCAAGCAAACATATTCATTAAAAATGATTTGTGCAGGTGCTGGGGATTTAGCTCAGTGGTTAGAGTGCTTGCCCAGCAAGTGCAAGGCCCGGAGTTCGATCCCTGGCAGCAAAAAACAAAACAAAACAAAAAACAGTTTGTACAGTATTTTCTTATCTTAAAGGCTACATAGGAACTTAATTAATAGGTAATAGGAGAAAAGGTTCTTTAAAATGGTAAAATTGTTCCTGCTTCAACAGCTACATTTTGATATGATATTAAAATTTCTGTTCAGCTGGAGTAAATGTTGTATCCATTTCTTTGGTATTGTATCTTCTTTAGTTCAATTCGAAAGTAGCACCAGAATCATACAGTATTTCCAAGGAGTTTCCAGCCTTTTGCAGGTTAACACAGACTGAAGGTATTTACTTTCTTTAGTTTCCTCTCCTTTTAAGACTAGTCAGACCTACACAATCCATTGTCACTACTCCTTTGTCCTTGCTCTTGGGAATGTCATCAGATTCTGTGAAAGATTTATAAGACTGTCTGTGAGCAAATAAAATATTAAAACATTTCAAGAACCTTCTTAAACAGCCAAATCATGTCATTAGTTGGGGAAAAAATTAGTTTCTCTATGGGCAAAGAGTACTACAAGTCCATTCGTAGTGGTCAGAATTTTCCACACTAAAATGATAAAAAATATCCTCTGTCTGGGTTTGAAGAAGGCCCCACACCCCACCCCACCTCTGTCTAACTGAAAATGCTTTATTTTGCTGGTGTTAGACACAGTGTATTTCCAAGGTGGCCAAATCTCTGTTGTCTATATTGCTGAAAGTTAAGCAGAGACTTGGCAGTTTTTCAGCTCCTTAAATTGGAGACAATCAGCTGTCCCAGATTATTTCACCATGGTTCACAAGCAAGTACTCACTTTGCGTAAAAGCTGCATAGACCTCACTCAACAACAGTACATTAGAATTAATGTACCGAATTATGCTGAGGAGCATAAATAATCATGTCATATATGTTATCTTGGAGCAACACTAAGAACGCTTTAAAGATTTGTGGTATTCAGGCCTTTGTTACCTCCAAAACAAAACGAAAAACTTCTCTAAAAGCATTTCAAGATCAAAGGACCCCAGGGCAACAGCTAATACGTCAGTCAGCGGCTTCCTTGTCCGCACTGGGCATCCTGCTGAACTCCTCATGTGCATTATTTCATTCTCCCTTCACAAAATCTCTGCAGTCTATTGGTTATCTCTGCCATTTCATGGCACTGTGGTTTAGAAATGTACAGGAATTTGCCCAAGTATAGAGAGGTAGTGAGTAGGATATTTGATTTTGAATATTTCTGCTTGCCTTCCTAACATCTTCATGTGTAGTATGGGAAGCTTAGCTTAGGATCACCCAGAAATATGTTTGGATAGTCAGTCAAAACTGACATCTTGTTGATTAGAATGGAAAATCAAAACTGGCTCTTTTCTACATTTTATCGAAGTGGTTCACTTTCAAATCACTTCTCTATGATCCCTTTTCATCTGTAAAATCCTAAAATGCTATGGGATGAGAGGAATAGAAAATATAAACATGAAATGTTGCATAGAATATAATAAAGACATTTTAAGAAGAAAATGTTCAATATATTTAGTATTGCATTTGTGGTGAATTATAGAAAGAAGTGAAGAGAAATTTGATAAGGTTAAAACAAACAAAAAACCAACATAATTGAAAGCATCTTTTTCACTTCTTCAAACTTCTTTTATTTTTCACAGTGTAGAATCCAAGTCTGCACATAGTCAATATAAATAGTTCCGATAAGACAGCATTACCCTTTTGTGCCTCATTCCCTCCTTTTGTATGTGTAAGAAGAAAAGAGTGTAACAGTAATCAACTCTGGTTAATTCTGATACTAGAATGTTGGGTGTGCTTGAAGAGTACCCATTATGTCAATTAGTAAAAGAATATTTAAAGTGAATAAATCATCAGAATCATTTTCTGAAAAGCAGTGAATTACTTTTAAAAATGGAACTCAATTGTTTCTATAGTCATAAAGGAACATGGAAGGTGATGTTGTTATTTTTATTCTGTATAAATAATACTAAAAATCCATTCAGGTGGTGATACATCATTATAGATGATGTATTTATAACCTAAAAAATATATTGACTAATTAGTCATCTGTCTGAATTCCCTACGCAGATGACTGATTGGGTGGATTTTGATTGTTTGCTTCAAAATTGGCACCTGGTCTTCTCTAAACTCAGGATACTTTGGGAAAGTTCCAGAGTTCTGTGTAAATGATGAAAATATTGAAATTCAAAGTGCTTTTTTAACCAGCCTGGTCTAAAGTACTATTTATTTTTCTGGGAAAAAAAAGAGAGGACTTGCTTTATTCCTTTTCTTTTATTGGTCTTACTAGATTGTGAGAAGATTGAGCAAATAACTGTAGTAGATATTTGTCGATTGCCTTCCCTCTTCCTTCACTCTCCTCTTTCCACAATTTAATTTGAATTTCCTAGCACCGTGGCTTGCCAGGGATTTACCATACTCCCTACTCTATTCAGTCCTGACTGACTTAGACCAGTCCACATGGCTCATATTCCTGGCTGTAATCAGTTTATGGGAGGTACAAGGCAGGACGGTGCAGGCTGGAGCCTCAGTTCTGGGATTTGAGATTGAGTTTTCTGGGAAGTAGACATTCTCATTTGCCTGAGAGTGGACACACCACAAAGAAATACAGCCTGTGAGTGGAGAGACAGAGAAAAGCATTCGATGATGTCACTGAGTAGCGGATCAGACCTGGACCGGTATGATTTTCTGTAAGACAGGCCAGAGAACTCCTTTCATCCTTCAAGACTACTTTTCGTAATTATTAATTGCAACAGAAAGAATGGCAGTTGCTATGGGCAAATATTTTTTATTAAGATGCACCTTAAAGGCTGGGAAACTTCTGGAGACTATTTCTCAAACTTTAATACCAAGATTTTTCAAATGGTGCTTTTCTTTTACCATTGAGATTTCAGAGCATCTGATCCACATAAGTCAAAGAGGGGGCTTCAGACTTTGAATATTTTTTCGTTCAATAAATTTGCAGTTAACCTATGCACTATTTATTTCCTTGGAAATTTTAAATCAGATTATCTTCCTAAATATTTCATTTGTAAGCTATGCGGTTTCCTTTGCCAGCCTATCCTTTGCATTTTCTCATGAAGTGAAAACAATTTGCTTTTTAAATATATCTTGGCCTGTCATTCATTTTGAAAAGAATTTCCACTGCCTTTATGGTCCTATCTCAGAATAATTTTTAAAAATATATGTATTTTAATATATCTTCGTGCAAAATTTTAAATCCTGATAGGAACCCCCGACACCCTGTTAATGATAATGTCACATGAAGTAGGTCTGCACATTATACACATGGCAGTGAGCTCAGATGTCCCTTAAACCACAGTGTCCCCAGCTTCTCGGATTGGCTGCCTACTGAAGACTCAGTTAGGTGATGCTATTATTTATGGTTCTAGAGATGGGTCAGGAAATACTGATGAAATACTAGTACTTGTTGAATGTTTATTCTGTGTCAGACACTGTCACATACATTATCTAATTTCAGTCTTACGAAAACCCCTGTGAGTTACAGATGATCTTCATTGTTTAGGAAAAAGAGTTGG
Organism: Hystrix cristata; assembly: GCA_004026905.1. Taxonomy (NCBI): domain Eukaryota; kingdom Metazoa; phylum Chordata; class Mammalia; order Rodentia; family Hystricidae; genus Hystrix; species Hystrix cristata. The sequence continues at coordinate 13,995 of PVJO010019097.1, read as the reverse complement.
TGTGAATGATATGTGTAGCTAATAAGGATAGTAATAGTGGGATAATAAAATAATAATAATATTGGGATTGGACACTTTTCCCACTTATTAGCCCCGGCTTATTTTTCATTTTACTATCCTGCCTTCCAAGAACATTGTTATTTCCTATAATTTCAAAAGACTGGTCCTAAGTACTTTTTCAGCTGTAATTTAAATTATTGGTCAAAATAGAAGCTAATGTCAATGTGGATCAGATAGCATTTCCTCAAACCAAAAATACATTTTTTTGTGTCAGTATTGTAAAAGAAAAAAAAAAGAATTCATTGATAGACAAATCTTTAAAACTGTAAGAGGCATTGGGGACTGTTTGAAATATCTCTTGAATTTTTCAGACGAGGCAGCAAAATATTTAGATCCACAAATACAGAATCACTTATTCAAAACCAGTGGAATTGAAACCAGGTTTCCCTGGCTTGATATGCCATATGGTTATCAAACTCCAAAAATCAACAATGAAGTAAATTAATAGAGAGTGGAGATGGAGTAAAGGACTTAATGACAGAGAGCCAGAATACTTAAATCTCAGTAAAAATTTACTCAAGTGACAGTCTCATATGTTCATGGCTAAGGAGAAACAAAAGTTTTATTAATAAGTGGAAAAATAAATTCTACACAGTATTTCACATATTAACATTTGCTGCCTCCATATTCCTTACTAAAACTCAAGATGATATGTACACATTACTTCCCTGCTGCCTTTTAAAATCTGGGACACAAAAGTAAAAGTAAAATAATAACATAAAACTCCAATAGAAAAGTGGAAATATGGTGATAGTAGAAAACCAAAAATGAGAAAATGTACTTTAAAAATGATAAATAAAAAGTGAAACCAAAAACTTCAGATGAAAATTTTAATTGTTTCCATTTTTTTTTGTTTGTTTGTTTTTTTGGTGCTGGGGCTTGAACTCAGGGCCTTAGTGCTTGCAAGGCAAGCACTCTAAACACTGAGTTAAATCCCCAGCCCCTGTTTCCATGTATTATAGCATTTTCTCAATCATTATGTTGGCAGTTATCAGTCCATTCTTTATTATTTCATGGGTCAAACAACAGGATATAGCTATAAATTATTCCATACATGAAGATAACCTTCAGTTATGTCTACAGGCCCCTGATATGGCCACATAAGCTGTGCACTGTACAGGTCCACACAGTAACATCCATATAGACCATGCTACCCGTGATTTGCCATAGACTTGGTCACTGCACGACCTATTCAGTTGTACATCGCATCCCCATGTGATGGAAGCTATCAGCTAGTTGATTGTCTCACAAATGTTGTATCCTATTGAGAGTAATTAAATATTTTTCTCTGATTTTTCCAAGGTATGATTTGGAGATACATTGTAGGCCTCTTACAAAAATGTAAAACAAGATGTCCATGGGAAAGTGATTGTCCCGAATTGCCAAGAACTATGCCCATATGTCCTGAAGCTGACTACCTGATACATTAACACATACAGACTTCCCAATCCAGACAAATGGAGAGAAAGATTTATTTTGAGAGTATCTGTGTTATTTTAAACAAAGGGCACAAAATGCTTTCTTAAAAGGTCATCTTTTAAATATCTTATTGTCACACTGTGAAAGCCCACTCGCTGTTGACCCGCACAGTCACTACACCTAAATAAATAAGAGGCAGGGTAGCCCTGTGAAACACTTAAGAAAGAAATGGAGAAACTTGCAGTTTCTAACCTCAGCTGTGACCCTAACATGGTGTGTGGTCCTGAGAAAGCCATTTAACCTCTTGGTGTCTCAGGTTCCCTTTACAGTCTCACATTTCAGGGGGTAAAGTAAGGATAGGGTTTTAGTATTATCTCTCTTAAGACCTTGGAATGTTAAAAGAATGAATGAATATTTTCTAAATGCAGAATAAAAATAAGTTTTCAATAAGAAAATATTTTGGCTAAGAACTCTGTGTGGGGTGGATAAAGAGGTTTGAATGATTTTAGATTTTGATATCAAATTACTTTTTTTTTCTTTCCCAGGGGACATTTAATATGTTTCTGAGTTAAGGGAAAATATAATTTTTATTAATAAAGAGAAGAAATAGATCCAACATAAAGTTTGGCATATTGACCTCTGCTACTCCAATATCCACTATTAAGAACAAGATGTAGGTACATTACTCGCTCTTTTAGTATATAAAAATATAATAGCAAATGGGATATGTTTCTACATAGTAAAAGGTCAGCTTATATAAGATGATCTTTAGCATGTAGCCGATGATCTTGAAAGCATTCCCAGCAACCGCAGGTCCGATTCAATCAATTTTGCATCTCTAATGATTATATATAAAATATAGATATCTTAACATACACAGATACTCTGCATATTATAATCTTTGGAGTTCCATACTATGGTTCCTTGAGATGGTTTCACAATAAAGCTAACATTGAACATAATTACTATTAATTGGGCACCTGATACACAAATTACTCAATTCATATTTAAACTCATTCAAATACTTTACAGTTGAAAGGAGAAAGAATACAGGGCATCTAGGTGAGAGGCTGTTTTAAGAGTCTGGGGTAGAGACTTGTTCTATCAATTTCAGAAATGAGACTCTTAGTCCCTTGATAAGTGCAGGGCTACGGACTTATGGCAGAGCTACGGACTTTGCAAGAGATGGAATATCTTGACTACCCCAGAGGCAGGTATTTAATCTCGATAGACAAAGTGTAGAATTAGGGTTTGAGGAAATGTGTTATACAAAAACCAGTTATTAATGTACTCCTTCAGCTAAGCATTAGGCGATCCAAGTCAGGGTATATCAGTGACACGTGACCATTTGCCCCACTTCTGGTCATACTGGAAAAGGAAATGGGGATTCACAATCCCAGCCACAGTAGCTGAAACCCAGGTCACGTTGAGTATCTGCTGGTCTTTTTTTCTCGAAGTTAGTCTGACTGTAGTGTTTCAATTCAAACTAACTATTTATTGAGGGACTTCTATCTACCAAGAATGGTATTGTGTACTAGGGGTATGAACATTGTTGATAAACACCTCAAGCCTTCAAGAGTATCCAGCCTAGCAAAGTAGCCTGACATAAATAAAAAGCCCATAGTATCAGGTGGGAAGGACCCACAGGACATGTGAACAAAATTGCATAAGAACCCAGAGAGAAGGCAGTTAATTGCATTGAAAGTTAAGTGCTGGTGAGAATAGAACAGAAGGGAAGAATCCAGGGTGAGTATAGACACGAATGAATTCAGTATGTTTTGCTTCCAGACTCAGTGAGTGGCCAAATATAAACACAAACCTAGAAACAAAGAATCATGAGATGAAGTAGGTGGGAGCAAAATTGTGAATGTCATGCAAAGATATTATATCTTGATACTGTAAATACATTGGTACTGTTGATACTGCTGATAACATTAAAAGGCTAGAACATGCTCGTTTCAAGAGGTTGTTCTCCAAGTGTAGATGTTGGACTAACAGTGTCAGAGTTAGCTTGTGTTAGACATGAAAGCTCTCAAGATCTATGCCAGATTTAGTGAATCAAAAACTTTTGGGTAGAACCAAGAGACCTCAGTTCCAGGTACTTCTGATGCATCTAAAGTTTGAGAATCACTGATTTAGTATATTGAAAGAAAAATGAAGAGCCACAAAACAGAGAAATAGTGAGTCCAAGGAAGTATTATGTCATAGAAATTTTCATGGGGAGAACTACAGGCCTGGTCAGACACCACAGAAATTTTCAGAATAGAGAGGATTAGAGGTCACTGAACCTACAGAGTGGAAGCTTCATAAGGGTTATCAAAAGTAGATTATAGATGATGGGAGAATTGATTCAAAGTCAAGATTATAGGTTGAAGGCCATGTGTTCAAAAATGTTGTTGAAGATGTAAGGTATCGATGCCCTGATGAATACACTAATACCTTACATCTTATGCTTATATCTTTTGCTTCCTTAGAGGGAATGGTCCATCAGAGAAGGTGATTTTTTAAGGGAATTCTCCCTAAAGGGAATGCGCCATCAAAGAATAGACTAAAACATATTATATTGGGAAAGGGAAGAAAATGTCCAAATGGGAAAGGGAACAAGAGAGGGGAAAAGGAATAGAGGGACAAGAGAAATAAGAAATGGAAGGCAAAAATGGAAACAAAGCTTTTGTAAACAGGGAGGGAGGAGGGGTGAAGGGAGGGGAGGGGAATGGGAAAAAAAGAAGCAACAAGATATGTCACGTACAGGTACAAATCCCCTATGATGAATGTTATCACTATGTATATCTAAAATGTACCATTAAAATAAAATTAAAAGAAAATTAAAAAAAAAAGAATAGACTTTAAGGGAATGCTCTGTCAAAGAACAGACTTTAAGAGGATGCTCCATCAAAGAAGGTGTTTATTGTTTGCTTTTTGAATAGACGACTTTGATTCTGGTTTACTATTAAGGGAAAGTAAGATATGAGTTGGGCCAAAGTTCTGAAGTGATAACTGGAGGGAATGAGACAGGAAAAGTCACATCTGAGACTAAAATAGTGGTGAAAGTGGTTGTCCTTTTGAAAAAAGAGATAAGACTTAAAAAACCTAAAGTTAAATTTGTGGAGGGAAAGGAGGGAAATTGAGGGTGCTAATGCCAGTAAAACTGTTTTGTTTGTTTTTGTTTTCGTTTTTTTTGCAGTGAATTGACAAGCCTAAGAAAACTTGAAGTGCAAATGGGAATATTGGAAGCGTGTCAATTCGAAATGGATATGGCCTCGGTTTCCTTTTATTGCTCAATTCTTAGGATTTTGTGTTTCCTGAGATGTAATAGGTAAAATATTGTTCATGCCCCACATTGCAGCCTGGCAGAGAGTAAGATCTTTCTTTTCCTTCACAGATTTGTCCAACCTTGGCACAGTTTTGATAGCAGACTCAGGTCAGCTGAATGGATAACAGGGGTATGCTTCACTTGCTTGGCTCAATTTACTCAAGATAATTCAGGTATGAGGAAACGGAAGAGCATTGTCTGTGGGTTTCAGAAGATAAGCCTAAGAGCTAAGCTACCTCACTGTAAAGATTCACATGTCCAGTAGTGATGGTAATGCTGCATGAGTGTGAGGCTCTGTATTTATCCTGCAGATCTGTTTTCTGGTATTTGCAGGGGCCTGAAATGAATTAGGTAAATGCATTTTCCAGATCTTCCCCTTTTTCTAAAACATATAATAGCATTTCGATTTATATAGTCTAGACTTGTTATCTCATGCTGCAATTAAGCCATCAAACTCACAGAATTTCCCAAGCCACAGATTTCCCGTTTGGCCATTTCCACTCACCAGTTCTGTCCCAGTGAACAAAGTGTGCATTACTCACAGATTTGAGACATAAAGATTGAGAGTAAAGTTAATATTGGATGACTACACAAATATGAATCTTCTACTGTTTTTTCATTTCTTACAGGTAATTCAGGGTAACTGTTTATAGATGCTGGAAGTACTAAAGTTTGACCAGAGATAGTTCAAATTTTGGAAACTTACTCATGCAGACCTGTAATAGACATAGAACTCTGGCAGACCAAAGAATTCAGCTAGAAAAGGAAACTTCTCAGAAAGGATAAGATGCATAATACCCACTTTACTTCCGTCCTTAACACTGCAAGGAGTTGTAGCCTGCTTTCTCTATGCCCAGAATATGGAGGAAGTACAAGGAGATAAAGCATTTAGATGAGCCCGTGAAAAAACTTGAATACCAGAGAGAGTTTCTGAAGCACAATAAATAATATGCACCCTTAACATTTTTGTTATAGTTTGGATCTAAAATGTCCCCCCCAAATCTCATATGTATTGGAAGGTGATTGGATCAGTAGATACAGGGCTGGCTGGAGATGGATCATCAGAGGTGTGACCTGAAAGGATGTATTTCTTGTCCCTGCTTCCTGTCTTCTTTCTCTGCTTCCTAGCTGCCTGTGTTGAGCAGCTGTCCTCCACCATGCTCTCCACCATGCCGTTTCTGCCTTGGAGCCAGCCGACATGGACTGAACCCACTGGGAACTGTGACCCAAAAGAGCCCCTTCTCCTCTGAGCTGTGAGCCTTGAGTATTCTGTGTCCAGCAATAAGAAAGCTGATTAGTACAATTTTCATACTTATCTTTTGTACACATAATCACTTATGTCCAGTTGCCAGGTAAATGAAAAAGATATCTAATGTGCTCTTGAAATTTGCAATATATATATATATCTCATGTATGTCATCCTAAAAAATTACAAGTTAAACAGTTATTGAAATAGAATTTTCTGAGTATTTTGAATTTTTAGACCATTCAAAATTTCCGAGTGAAAACAGAATTAAAATTTGTGAAACACTGCCCTCTAGTGAATATTGCTTTCCTAATGCTAGTATCTAACACAGTCATCATTACCTGTTAGCACAAGTTCACGGTAAGTCAGAGGGATGGTTTTGGAGCATACACCATAACCTCAGTGTTAATATTCAGGATTCTTCGGGGTCAATTTGTACACAGAATAATCATCTCTTGAATATGAATCTTGTATTTGCCGTTGTGGGAACCCTGCTGGAAAATACAGTGAAAATATCAGCTAGCTTATGTAATTATAGTTAGAGAACATAGTTTCAAGTGTTGCTATTACTCACACCTAAGAGTTAAAATGGCAAATAGTTCAATTATTGATTGATATGAAATAAACATGTCTTCTAAAGAAATACTTCAATGTAATAGGTTCTCTTCACTTTAAACGAATTTTATCTCATCCTAATTGAGTTATCTTTGTTTTATGTAGTTGTTTTAATCCCTTTTTTCTACGTAATTCTGAGAAATATTGCTCTTACCTGTTGCCGAGTCCACCATACATAGCACTGCACAAACACACTACCAATAGAGAGAAGAAAAGAAAGTATATATTACTAAGAGCGATGAACGAGTAAGACAAATGTCAGAATTGCAACATTTCATACAGTACATTATAGCTAACACCCAACATGTTCCCTGTTGATTTGTTAGGGAGCATTAATAAAGCTCAGAAACCTAGGTGATTCCGACAACAGAAACCAATTAAGAGTAATTCTGGAGGCTTGAAGTCTGAAATAGAGACGCTGGCAGTGTTGCTTCCTTCTGAGGATTATAAGGGATCTGTGCTTGGTCTCCCTGACAAGTAGGGTGACAATCTCCCCGTATTTTTCACATTTTCTTCCCTCTGTACATGTCTGCTTCTGTGCCAGCCTTCCCTTTTTTTATAGGAACACCAATCATCCTAGATTACAGTCCCACCTACTCCAGTATGACTGTACCTTAACTTAACCACGGACATCTGCAGTGCCCTTGTTTCCAAATAAGGTCACATTCTGGGATGCTGGTGCTTAAGAATTCAACATACAAGAATTTAGGGAAGACAATTCAACCATAACAGTATCCCTTTTATGGACAAACTAATCATCAGCGAGAAATTTAAGTTCTGAGAAGAATCTAGTCTGAAATAGAATACCATTTAGTTTTGGTAATGTCTAAATTCCAGAAAGAAAGACATTTAACCCCATAAATATAAACATGATCCTATGAAATAAATATATGTTTGTATGTGCTCTGCCTTTATTTTTCTCTCTCATTATTATTCCTTTCTTTCAACTTTGTGTCCTCTTAATAGAGTACCCCTGAGAAATATAAGGGATTTACTCAAGTAGGCTAGAACAGAACTCTGATTTTCCTAGAGTTCTTATCTGGCCCAAAACAAATTATTTTATGTATTCTTCTGTAGATCATATGCAAGATCCTTTAATAAACTAAAGAGTAGCTTAAAGAGGTACATGTACCCATTTTTTAAACTATTCCAAAAGAATGAATTATAAGTAAATGTTCTCATCTGCTTCTCTGCTACTGCCAGTGGTCAGATCTGAAGTTAGTAATCTCAAGAAGCTGAAGAAAAGAAAAGAGTGCAGGGTTTCTTTGCTTTGGATCATGCCTACTTCTTTGTTTAGAATGTAGATTTTGACCCTGAGCCATCTATTATGTATTTTTCCTCCTGACCTTGGCTTATTTCCTTCAGATGTAAAATTGCTCACAGATGACTTAGTGACAGTCATTCGCTGGAAAATATTTTGTATTTGTGCATAAATGTCTAATAAGAGAAGCAAAACGTGTATACTAGTACAGAGTGAAAGATTAGTGTCCTGTAAGTTTACTGAGGAAAATCTGACAGCATTTTTATCCAAAATATTTGACCAATGAGGCTATAATATTTTTATTTTTTTGCATCTGTTTCATGCATCGTGCAAGTCAAGGTTCACAACATATTCAAAGTTTTAACATGTTAAAATTCAATAAATTGAAACTCAGCCTCTTAAGTATGTATCTCAATAGAGAAGTGCATAAATTCCTATTGATCATAACATATACAAAAGAGACAATAAAATGTGCAGAGAAAATTGTTAAGTGGTAGATTGTTTTCAGTCTAAGCTTATACTTTTTGTCTTAATTAATATATGAATCAGGAATCTTTTCCCTATTCTTTCAGGTATTCAGCATTCTTCTTTCCTTTATTCATCACATCCCATCCTTGGAGAAAGATCTTATACATTTTCAAATGTATTTGGTAATAGTTTAAAGTGCTACATCTTTCAAAGATAATTGTAATTATTACAATTATTATTATTAATAGACATTGACTCTTAAACATAAGGCAACTAAGGGTCCATAGCATTTCAGGAAGCTGTAATACATTTGAGGGAACAATTTAAAAAGAGAATTCTAGGGTTATTTTTCTGTGTTACTGAAGATCCCCTGTGTAATTAAAATACATCTCTGTCATCTAGGGAAGGTCTTTCAATGGAAAGTTCGTGAACTACTAGAGTGTTATGAAGTGAATTTGGCAGCCTGAAATCAATATTTTTTAAAAATGAGACAAAATAAAACAGAGTTGAGAAGAATAGACTAGTACTAGATCTTTTGTATATGTGTATATATCACCAAAATAAAGGCATAATTTAAATGTTTTATTAATACTGAGTCTTTATATAAAGTATATTCAACATCATGGCAGAAAATACCTGAAAGGCACTGATCTAGGTAGAAGATATGACACTAGAGGATGCTGCAGTGGACATTCATAAGAATTACCTTAGTACTGCCTCTAAGGACAGATGAACCGGGATGTTTGGAAGATCACTCTGCTGTCACTCTTGAAAGACAATTTTCCATTTTCCTATCAACTAAACCAATATTTGCTGGGTGTTCACTGGGCTCCCTCAGTGTTCCATACAAAAGATGTGAGTTGAATATGACAGAGTCTCTGTCCTTGAGAAATTCACATTCTTCTAGGGAGACAGACCAAAGAAAGAAGCACGACCCAGCATGAAAGTGAGAGTGGTGATCACAGAGGCTCCAGGAGGCAGGGAAGAGTGAGGGTGGTGACCCAGACCAGTATCTTTAGTGACAGAGGTAACCAGCTCTATCAGTCAAGGTCCTTTTGGGGCAATAGCACCCACTCTGTGCAAAGATGAGCAATGTAAAGCAGAGGCAGTTACAGAAGTGCCAGGAGAGCTGAGAGAGCACACAGCAGGTCAAGGAATTTAAGGTTAGCACCTTCAGCAAACTCCTCAGGCTCCTTGTGCTCAGAGAGAAAAAGAGAAGAGGTGGATGTGCCTGGATGAAGAAGAGCAGGGCTGCCTGGGGGAGCAGAGCTGTAAGAGGGACTGCTAGCGGGAGCTGGGACAGAAAGGACACACATGGTAACTGCCTGTAGCAGAAATGGGAGGAATCTCCTGGTTTCTACCTTTCTCCTGCATACCGGCTTTCCCCCCACTGCTTCCCAGGGCCAGGAATGGGAGCCTGGGAACATGTTACGTAGGGTCAACTCCCAGTGATAAGTAATAAAACAGGAAAAAGGAAGGAAATGGTGGGAGAACAAATGGACAAATGACAAGGAGAAGACCAGGCAAGCATATTAAGCAGCAAGAGAAAAAGACAGTCTGAAGGAGCTGTAGTTGATCAACCTAGCTGGATCACAGGGAGACAAAGCAAACCGGTGAATGCAGTTATACAGGTCAGTGGCGCTAGATCGTGAAATGGCCTTGTGAGCCCCAGAAGTTTTATTTATTTTTTTTTGTCAAGATGACAAGAGCCACAGAAGAATTAAATGTGACCATGTGCATGTGTGCATGCCAGTGTTTTTGTTAAAGTAAAACAGGTAGAGGTTTTAAAAAACTTTTTAAAGCAACTTTTAAAAAGTTCCAAAAGTAAAGGGCTGAATGTTGCAATGTTCTAAACATCATTCTTTTTCACCCATTTCTTCTTCTTGCCAAATGTGTTTTAATTCTTCTGGTAGTTTTATTGATAAGATTGCATACGATGCTATTCCATTATGCCATTGCTTTGATTTTTAAAAAGTCGAGCTTTATGTTTTCAACAATCCTCCACTATAGAAGGTAAGAACTCATGTTAGAGCTTCATTTCTGTCTTCTAATTTTTGATAAGTACATTATTGTTTTTAGTGATATTCTTTTATTTTACTCTTTAGAGCTTTAAGTGATTGTTATTTTTATTGCAGCAACGTTTAACAACATCTCTTGATGACATCTCCCACACTGTGACTTGAGAATGGGAAGGGCCCTATATTCACATCCACTGCTCATTATTTGTATATATATGTTTATGTTTGGGAAGATGGAATATAATATATAATATAAAATGGTGAAATGTTCGAGTCTTTTTTATATTAGCAACCACTTTCTTCCCAACTATTCTCCATTCCATAATAGAATGTGAATTATTCTCTTAAATGCAGCACTATTGTTGGAAATACTTATGATGTGTTTACAAGCCATATTCTTATTCATTTTTCTATTATTATTTTTCAGAATTAGGAGGCAAAATTATTGTACTTAGCACTGAAATAATAGAAAACATTATTTTATTATAGTCAGTTTATAGGGGAAATTATAGTTAACATTACTTCTACATAACAAGCTAATAAAGCTGATCTATCTTTTGAAAAACAAATAGGACCTTCTCTCAAGAGAAGAGAAAATTGATTGTGGTTGTACTTCTCTGTAGGCAGTTAGTAAGGCCTTAGAAATTTTCCTGATAATCTCATGCTTATAAGCAGAATTGTATTGCAGGGCCATTAAGAGATCTCTCTATTTTAAATAATTCCACAATGAAACTTTAATACAGCACAGAATTCTTTTATGGTGCAAATAATCATAGTCAGTTTATTTTTCAGTCAATCCAAATTTTCACATATTTTGCTTAACTCATGACACAGCTGTGTTTATGGAGAAAACTGAACTCTTGTAGATGAGTAACATTATCATCATTCATTTTCTTCAGACTGTGCAGGATAGGCAAAGATGACAGCTTTGATCCTTAAGGCTTGCCAAGAGCTTACCAGAGTGATCTTTTATAAACATGCTACGGATATTTTCCCTAAGATACACACACTTTCAATCCCTTCAAAAAAAAACTTTCCATGAAGCCCAAGCCAGAAAGCAAAGATAGATAAGACTGTGCTGTCCATCTCTGTCCATCCCCACCTGCCTGGCTTCCTTCACACATCCTCACCTCTGAGCTTAGAGAAAAGCTCTTCATTCATTCTAAGAGACCTCACGTTAGAAGTGGCCACTTTCTGCAGCCTCTTTAGTGGTCCCAGGATGGCTGATTGTTTGCATGGGCCATTGGCCTTAAAATAGTCTAACTCCTGATGGTATAGGTCAGATATATTTAGCTTCATAACAGCAGAGCTACCCAGTCTGCTAAAGGTAGATTAAGCTATGGAGCAGTTTGACTTGATAATGGCATAGAGAAAACATTCTTGCAGGAAACAGTCCCTGTACTGCTGTTTTTATGAATTGAGTGAATTGAGTCTAGACAACATTCAGTGAAAAAGCATAAAATGTTATTTTTGGTGATAGAATAAGGAATTAAAATAGCTAACAGTAGAAGGCAGAAAAATTATGTATTTCATAAGATGTAAAACAGCCATTGTAGAATGACAAGAAAAATAGTTTGATGAGCATACATATGCTGATCAGAATACTGTGAAGTGACGAACATTTGTAGGTACTACCAGAAAAGAACACAAATGGTTTTGTTAAAGAAGAACAATAGTAATAGTTGGGTAATTTTTGAAAATTTTCAACACCGTTACAAAATGTTGTAAAAGAGGCGAACTACATTTAGTAGGTTCTTATGAGCTGTTTTGAAAAATTTAAAATAAAAAAGAAAAGCAAAATGAAAAGGAAAGGAATCCTGAATAAGAGTAAAACTATTCAAAATTAATTACTTTATCTTCTGGACATTTGGCCCTTGTTTATGATTGCAAATATATTTGGGCAAATAAAGAGTTTTCCCCACTGTCAATTCCTGCTAACCAACCTTATTAGAAAGCTTGGGAAGCTGGGGATTTAGCTCAGTGATTAGAGTGCTTGCCTGGCAAGCACAAGGGCCTGAGTTCGATCCCCAGCACCGAAAAAAAAAAAAAAAAGAAAAAAAAAGAAAGCTTGGGAAGAAACTAGAAAAAAGACCTTAGGAAGCCAAGAATGGTCACTGAGATGAATGAGTGATTCTAAAATGGCAGGAGTGGGGAGGGCCAATTAAAGACAAAAGGCAGCAAGAATTACTAATTCTGAAGTTCCTACTATTTGGTGGGTTCCTTTCACACACATTTGAAACACTTGGTACCAGCTACAAAGGAGATGCTCGGTGAGTGACTATTTGATTTCTTTTCTCATTTCTGCTTTTATTACCACTCAGTGAGGTGTAGGCATTTGCAAACTCTATAATCTGTTCCATAAATTGAGTTTAAAGACACAATTCACAGATCCTTAATTTTTTTACTTGCCCTATTTTCCATAAGATCAATGTTTCCTTTGAAGTAATCCCTTCTCTTGATTTTTTTTTTTTTTTTTTTTTTTTTGGTCAGAGAGGCAAGGAGACATGGAGAAACTGGCTTTCCAAGAATGATGCAGTTTCTGTATGGAGAAGCATAATTTTTTCTGAGATCAAATGAAAATTATGAATGCATGCCTTCATAAGAACACACATATTCACATATGAGAAAAATAGTTCATGTCATTTCAGGAGGGCTTCCAACCTAACAGACTTGATCTGGGGTTAGTGACAACATTGGGCTGATGATATAGAAAACAACTGTAGATTTCCTCTTTCTCTTAGCTCTTTCTCTTCAATCTGCTTTCTCTTAGCTCTTTCTCTTCAATCTCCTTTCTCTAAAAAGCAGACTGAGGGAGAAGAAACCCTACTTGAAACAAGAGAGGAGCACTACTCCTAGCTGGGAAGAGGAAATAATTTGTTCAAAGGTCAATCCTTTGATAACTTTGATAGTGTTGATAACTTTGCATTGATAACTTTGATAGCACTGATAACTTTGGGAATATATATCCTAACATCTTTTTTTTAAATTTTTTTTTTATTATTTTTACCAAGAACATGTATTGGTACATTGTATACATAATGATCATAATCAACATTGTTATTTTGTACCTGTACATGATACATCTTGGTTTCCCCCTCTTTCCCTCCCCTCTTCCTCTCCCCTCCCTTCCATTCACGCACCCCTCCCTATTTGCAACAAGAGTATCTACACTTTTCCATTTTTTTCCCTTTCATCTTACTTTTCTTTTAACCTTCTTCTTTATCCCCCTTTTCCCTATCTACTTCTCCTCTCTTTTGAATACAATCTCTCTCTTTTTTTAAACATAATATCTATTCTACCCCTTTGTCCTTATTTACACTTACGGTTTCTCATATCAGAGAAACAATTCGATGTGTACTGATAAGTGTCTGATTTATTTCACTTAAGAGTATGTTTTCAAGGAACATCCATTTACATACAAATGACTCTAGTTTATCCTTTTTTATGGCGGTGTAGTACTCCATTGTGTAGAAGAACCACATCTTCTTTAGCCACTCATTAGTTGTTGGGCATTTAGGTTGTTTCCAAGACTTAGCTATTACAAATTGTGCTGCTATGAACATGGTTGTGCATATATCACTGTGATATGATGATT
>PVJO010019096.1:0-35038 GCA_004026905.1 Hystrix cristata | reverse complement strand
CTGGTACTGAGGATGGAACTCAGGGATGCACTACCACTAAGCTACATTCCAAGCCCTTAAAAAAAATAATTATATATGTGTGTGTGTGTGTGTGTGTGTGTGTGTGTGTGTGTGTGTATGGGTGTGTGTGTATATATATAGTCTGCCTAAGCATCTTAGAGTGCTGGGATACCAACATGTACCACCATGCCTAGCTGATATATAAAGGAAAGTAAACCAAAGAGGGGGGATATAGATATAGATATCCCCCGCTTTGGTTTACTTTCCTTTGCTTTCCTTTGTTTTGCTTTACCTTGCCTTGTCTTTTATGGGAAAAAAAAAGCTTTAATTAGAAAGTTAGAGGGAAGTTCAAAAAGACTCCAGCTTAGGTAGCTGGAAGGGGCACACATACAGGTTTTCAGACTGGCCGCCTGATATATTAATTTCTTAAGGACTAATTCCAGGTAAGCTTTGAAGAGACCCTTGCTAAAGCTTACTATTGTTTTTTATCATGGTCTTGAAACATGGTACATGGAGTTAAACAACACTACTGATTAATTTTTGAGAAGAGTGAAACTGAATCAAGATAAAGTTCACGATTCTATTATTATTGTACATTAAAATTCCTTATAAAAACATATTACTGTGTGTTTTCATGTATGTTAAAAATAACCTTCAGTAAGAAAAGTTTTACCTTGCCCCAGGCAACTTCAGAATCCAAATCACTCGGCATTCCTTCAACTGCTGATCTCTTTGTCAATTCCGTATCTGTAGCTGCCAGCCATTCTGTCACGACATTCATTTCCTTTCTCATCTTACGGGACAATTTTAAGCATTTCTCCAGTTGTTGCTTTCTTTCTGTTACCTGAAAAGAATGATAATAGAATGTAATTTGACTTATTTTTTTCACTCAGTCTTATTTATAGCTACTTAATTGGAATTTTCATATTATTGTCATTTAAAAATTATTTTCTTATATGTTTAATATTTTAGAAAAGATTGTAAGATCTGAAAATTAACGGTAAAAAAAAATCTAAATCAGATGAAACCACTGTCATAGTTAAAACAAAGCTATATATTTTTCTCTCTAATCAAAATAAAACATAATTTATGACCAAATTTTGTAAGAAATAGAATGATAAAAAATCAAACTGAACATATGTTTCATTTCTTATAGAAAACCTAGTATCCAAAGGATGAGCAAGGTTTATAGTTTTCTACCTAAAAATAAGGCTGGCTTTTATTTATAAGGTATCAGAATGGAGAAAGAATATTATTTCTCTAGTGGCAATAATATTTGTGCAATGTTTAGAATTATCAATTTTATTGCCAATGCATCTTTAAATGCCTTGATTTTGTACAAAAAGAATACCAAGCATTGGCCATTTCCTCTCTAACCATAATTTCCACCAAATAAGGGAGAAAACATAAACGCAAAACCAAAATTCTCCCTCTGCTTAAAAAAGAAAAGCAAAACTTGATTCTAGGTTCCCGCCTGTTCCCATGCACTCAGACGTTAAAAAAAAGATCGTCAAAAGCCAATTTTTCCATAACGTCACAAAGAGAAAGAACACAACTGGAATTTTACCTCACCTTTCCTGATATGCCTATATTTTGTTAAGTTTGTTGATTGTTAAGCTAAATAAAAATTCCAGGATATCTTCCCATATAACAGTCAACTCGGGTACAAATCCCCTATGATGAATGTTATCACTATGTACATCTAAAACGTACCATTAAAATAAAAAAAAAAAAAAAAAAAACAGTCAACTCGGCAAAAAGCCAGACAAATTTCAAATAGGGAAAAGCAAGTTGTCCTTGCCTCATGGCTGTATAAATTACTCCACCATGATCCTTTCATTTCCTCAAACAGAGAAATGTCTAAGCACCTTCAGTATGCTGCATAAAGCAATAAGTGGAAGAAAATCTGGAAACCATTATCTATAAATCAGGAAATATAACCAGCAGAAATTAAAGAATTTATACTCCTGTAAGTTTATTCCTGTTTTTGTTTTTCTTTTTTTGCTATGTGCCTTGAGTATGTGAAATGTTTTTTGTTTTGTTTTGTTTTTCTGTAAGGAAAGCTGGGAATTTGAGCATTAGGTGTAAATATTTGACTCCACAGACAGAGGCAGCATGGTGAAGTGTAAGCATGTTGGGTTCTGTGATATCCGGTAGAATTTCAACTTGCCTGTGATCCTCAGCAAGATACTCATTTTCTTGCGTTTGCACATTTATCAAATGGGATCATTTTATTTAGCACCTAGGGCTACTGTAAGGGTAAAAGCAGACAAGAGTTTGAGGTAGCTTTACATATTACAACACCCTAATCCCTTTTTTATTTCAATTATTTCCTACCAAGGAGGCTCCATAATAACTGTACCTGAAGGTACACGGTGAAAGTTTTATTTCCATTTATTTTATTACTTTACTGGCAAAGAAAAATGTCAAAAAGTCTTAGTTATTTTGCTAAGCGATATGAAAAGTAGAGCTCAAATTACCCTCAACTGTAAGGAAAGTGATTAAAACAATAAAAACACAAGCTCATGCCTTTTGTATGCCTCTTTTCCTGTGCACAGTAAACGTCACTAATATATACACACTAACATACACACATACACACGCATGGACACAACACCGGCAAAGGAAGACTGTCCATAAGCATGAAAGAACAGCGAAGCCCTGATATAAATTTCAAACAGTGATCAAAATTCATCAGTTCCTTTTAAGAGAAATGTGTATATATTTAGGAAATGTTTAATTGCAGGGGCTGGTAATTCAATTCTTTTTTTTTTTTTAACAGATTTTCCCCTTCTATTTTTCCTTTAAGGAAGGTAAATGCATCTGCCCTTTATATGGCAAGGATTTTATGCATATATGAGAGAGAGAGAAAAAAAAGAAACATATCTTACGGTGTGTTTCTATGAAGAGTTATTTTTTCTGTTCACGGTTGGTAGAAAAGCCTCCTGGATTCAATATTTCAAGGAAATTCTATCTTCCCAGAGCTAATGCATTATTGATTTTATTTATTTTTATTTTGTTTATATCCAGCTTAACAGGTTTTTAAAAAACAGGAGACACTGCCACCTTAAGGAAAATTGAGTTTTACACTTTGTGTGTTTATGGGGAATATATACATTTAAAAGAGTTCCACCTGCAGTAAGCTGTTCCAGTAGTCATTGTTTTATGAACACTTACATTTGTGTTTTGGAGAAGATAATAATGTTGCTATTCGTGCATATTTCCCTAACAGCTAAAGCACTGATAAGCCAGAAAATGAATTATAGGTGTTATACAATGGGTGATGAGTATGATATGTCTCAATGAAATTAACTATGTTTAGAGAGAAAAACTATTCCATTCTTACTCACTGACAATTAAACTAAGTTGCTGATACTTAAAATTAAAAAATTGTGTACTGTAAGAAAAATGCTATGGAACAAATTATGCCTCCTTCAAATTCATATGTTGAAATCCTAAATCCCAACGTGACTATTTTGAGTCACACTATCTGGACTTTGGGAAGTAATTAAGATTAAATGAGGACGTAACAGTGAGACTCTACTAGGACTGTGACCTTATAACAAGAGGAATGGAAAGAGTGATCTTTTTTTTTTTTTTTTTTCCACCAAGTGAAGACAGTGTGAAAAGGCTGCAAGTCAGGAAGAGTTTTCCTCAGGAACCGAAGCGGCTACCACCTTGATCTGGGACTTCCAGACTCCAGACTTAAAAACTGTGAGAAATAAGTTTCTGTAGTTTAATCCACCCAGTCTGACCTGTTTTATTATGGCAGCCTGAGCTGACACTACAGAAATGTGACACTGTAAATTAAGGCGGGTACAACAATATAAATTTTGAAGATGATGGGAACAGAAAGTTTCCTCTTTTATATAAAAAGAACAATATAATAAAATATTTGTTTCCTTTGCTTTTGTGAAATAAAAGAACTGTTGTTGAAGAGGCCTTAAAGGTCAATACACAGTCATTTTTTTTCTCTGCCAAGGAATACATGACTTACAGTATACATATGTGTACATGATCCCTTAATCATTAATGTTTCTAAATTAACATTTACTTAAAAATAAATTTCTGCTCTACAGTTTTGCTATATTCTGGCATGGTATTAAAGCATGATTTTTTGGTTCTCCTTTGATTATGCTTTAATGATATTACTAAGTACCAAACGGTTAAAATAAACATAAACTCTCAAACATGTACTTTCAGGAATAAAGAGGGCTTTACATCATTATGAGAGTCATTCAATTCTTAATAATAACCAACTAAGGGCACTAATAGTCTTCTAATGTCACTTTTATTGTCTTAAAGTCTAAGCAATTTATTCTACATCATTTTATGTCAAATTTACTCTTGCAAAGCCACAGATTTTGTGGAAATCTTTTATGGAACAGACAATAATTTATATTTGAATAAGTAAACTGAAAGTGTCACATTTCTCAAAATGCTTTTTTTTTTTGTAAGAAAAAGATACTCACTGACACATAATTTTAGCTTAGGACACACTCCTTGAATGATATGCTGTTAATCATAAAGAGAATAGATCACCATAAATGAATAAATTGTACCATTATGGTTAACCTTAGAGATTATTTGATTTCCAATTGATTAGAAAATAGAGATTATTCCATCTTCTGAAATTCATGTCAAATGTGGAAGAATTGGCATCTGTGAAAATTCATAATTACTGGAATGAGATATCAACTATAGATATAACTGTTCTCCGTGTGATGATCTCTGAGATAATGACAGATTTCTCTAGAAGGATGTAAGTGCTGTTTATTCAGAAAGTACCTTGTTGGACTAAACAAGCAGTTGAAATGTATTTTATTTCAAAAATACAATTTGCTTTACTATTAATCGAATATCATTGTTCCTTATTTTTGGAAAAAAATAGAAGAACCTTTTGTCATAGGAGGACAGCGAATATGGCAAAAACATAAAAATATAAAAATAAAGACTAGCAATAAGTAATGGATTTTTCAGATTTCAATTTAAATCGAAAATTTATTTTCAGGAATAAGCAATTTACAATTAATTCCTTCAAACCATGATCATTATCTACTTTCAGGAGGAAATAGTAGAAATCTACCCACGCATGGCTACTTCTCAGATATGGATAAACATTTACATTTGTTTGTGAGACGAGGTGGCAATTTTCCAATTTCATATTCAGTAAAGTTAGGAACCTGCCTTGTAAAAATGTAACATTCTGTCCCCATGCGACTCAGTTCAGGCACAATAAAATTAAAGTTTTGACAGTCTAGTGTTATGTTTTTCTCATTTGCTCCTCAGGTCAAAAGTTTACTCATCACTGATTTATATTTCTCTAAACAACACAAAAATAAAACTGTCCTAAAGTAGCTCCTTATTTAAAGGCATCTCAGTACTTAAAATAAATATGTATTTACTGAGAAATGGCCAACAATACAAATAATACATAGATGAATTAAGTTTAAGGGAATAAGTTCATAATTTAATTACTAAGAAAATATTCACAGATACTGAATAACATGAAGGTATTGCAACTTTTAGTTTTTTAAATAAATTTATTTTTAACTGATACAGAGAAATATAAAATATATATATAAATGGAATAATCTGATGTTTTGACTAATGTACATATATATATATATATATATAGTGTAATAGTCATACGAATTAAAAGTGCCTATCTCCACAACCATTTATCACTATGGTAACTTTCATAAGAAATAAATATTACAACTTTAATATTTTAAATTTTAACCGAGCACCAAAAATTCTTATAGAAATGTCAGAAAAAAAATATAAGCAATGGCAGAGAAAAAGGTCAGTCAGTTTTTGATGTTGACAACCCAGGTTTTTTTGATTACTTTTCATAATTATCAAATTGGAAAGTTCAACTATATGAGTTTATAGAAGAAATAATCGTATATATAAAAACCAGAAAGTTTGTAACAAAAACTGTTAGAACTAATCAAATCAGTAAAGATGAAGATGTGAAAAAAAAAAATCAGTAACATTTCTACACACTAACAAGAAATTTCTAAAAGAAAGTAAGAAAATATATTTACACTAACATAAAAGTTGTGATTTGAATACATTTTTACCAAGGATTTAAACAAAAATATATCAAAAAATATAAATACTGATAACATAAACTGAGAGAACACAAATAAATATACAGATATCTGTGATCATAGATTAAAGAAATACTACTGTTAAAATTCTGTACTGCCCGAAGCCATCTTCAGATTCAATGTGATTCTTACACAAATTTCAGTAATAGTTTTGGAAGAAACAAAAATTTATGTGGAATCAGGAAAGACAAACACCGAAGTATTAAGCAAAAAGAACAAAGTTAGAGGCTTTCTATTACCTGACTCCCAAATACAGTACAAAGCTCCAGTAATTTAAGTAACATGTTACTGGCATCAAAACAGACACATAGAATAATGGGACAGGAAAGAAAGCCCAGAAATGAATCCCAAGATAACAGTCAATGGGAAGTCAACCAAGATGCCAAGAATATACGACAGGGAAAGAGCAGTCTGTTCAATAAATGGCACTGAAAAACCTGGATTTCTATGTGCAGAAGAATGAAATCAGATCTTTACCTGACACTATCTAAAATATCAACTCAAAAGGATCAAAGAGTTAAATATAGAACTAAAATTATAAAACAACTATAAAAATATGGGTAGTAGGTTTATTGACATGGGTCTTTGCAAAGATATTTTAGATAGGAACTGAAAGAGAAGGCAAGAAGGTGAGAACGAATAAATAGGATTCTGCTCAGCAAAAGAAACGATCAACAGAATGTAGAGACAGTTTATAATCATGATCTTCAGGCACCGAATTTCTAAATCTATAAAGAATATTTGAGTCAAGGGGAGAGAGCTAACTCTCTAAGACATTCCACAATTTTGGAAAGAGGAGATGGAAAGATGTAAGCATCTTCACTGAACAGTGAGATGAAATTGTCCATGACACTTTTTTTTTTTTTTTTTTGGTACTGGGGCTTGAACTCAGGGCCTTGTGCTTGCTAGGCAAGCACTCTACCACTTGAGCTAAATCCCCGACCCCAATTTTTCATCAATCCAATGGAAAAAAAAAAAAATAAACACAGAGCTATAGAACTTGCTTGTCTCTCCAAGCTACCTCACCGGCCAAGTTGGGTAGATCAGGCAAGGCTTTCTTTGGCGTGTCCTGATGTCATTGCACCAAACATGGTCTATGTGGATGCTGTCGACTCTTTTAGATCAAATATAAATTGACTTGATAGTTTATTATATTTAGTAGTTTCCAAGTCATTAAAAGTAGATTTATACGATGAAAAGAAGGAAAATTTAGAACAAAGAGAGCCATTTAGAACTCTATGATAGACCAAGAGAAACATTCCTGAACGTCACATAGTTTTTTCAAAGTCTGAAACTATGAGCAGAGCCTCATTGATTACTATTTCCTCATAAACACTGAACGAGGGAGAAGGAGAAAGAGCATGAGAGTACGAATTTCTGACTCGCTAATTATAACTAATTTACACAAAGTTTCGTTTGTAATTCTAAAGAAAGTGCAGTGTAGTATCTGTGGTGTGCATGCACTCACCTTTGCTCCCAGCTCATTGTAATGCAATTTCAAAGCTGTTACTCTTTCATCAAGCTCTTTGGGGTTTTCCGTCTGCTTCTTCTGGACAATTTGACGCCCAGTTTTTATCACCATTTCCACTTCAGACTTCACTTCACTCAGACTTTTATACAAATTCTAATTGAAAATACAAAAAAAAGCATAATAAAGCATAACATGCCATAGTGTTCTACTAATTAATAGTAACAAAAAGACAAAGTTTTTATCACCTTCACTGCCGTCCCATGTTACCAGGTATACTGGAGCAGCATTTTGCAGCTATTGGCAATATCTAGCATTTGTATCTTCTTTTAATGTAATATTTCTCTTGTAATTATATACAGACACGTATAACTTGCATCACATATATTTAGTTCTTCAGTCCAAGATCATAAAAGTCTTTTCTAAGTGTGACATCATTTCTATTTGAAGTGTCAGAGTAACAGAATTCTAGCCGTGAGCTTGGATGAATGAATTCATTCATTGACCAGGTACTGACTGCGTACCCACCACGTAGCAGATACAGTGGTGCCACTGGAAAATCGGTCAATAACCGGAAGTTAGGTATGCTCACTGTTGTCTCACGGAGTTTACATTTCAGTAGGATAAAACACCTAAATTGCCAGATCACAGTTTCAATACACATTATATCCAATATTAGGAAGGGAATGCGTTTAAATATTTCAGACAAAGGTAGTTTCTTAATTGGCTCATCAAAATCTATGAATATTATTTAAAATTACATAGACATTAGAATCACGAAGGACACGTATACTGCATCACAAGAGTGGGCTGCTATATTAAAGCCTTTTGTGATAAGTGTCATAACTCTGGAATGCTGTTACACTTGCTATTATACACCCAACATGACTGGGGATCATGATTTTACTCCGTAGTTACTCTATTGGAAAGGAGTGAGTTTTATATATGTATGTATACGTGTGTGAATGTACCTATGTATGTGTGTTTATACGTATACGTAACGGTTTATATTACACATTGCCACTTTTACTTGCTCAGTATGAAACCTGAACACTAATTACTTATTACTACCAAGAAATAAACTTTTTAGTACATAATTGTGTTTCAGAATTAGGGCAACATCTTGGTTTCTTTTCTCTTTTCAATTTAAAATAAAAGTCCATAGCAAAACATTTTGTAAAGTCTGAGCAATTTTCTGATTAATTAAGGTTACAGGCATAATCTAGTCCCGTTTTAATCCTCTCTTTGATGCATAATGTCAATATTCCTTTATTAAATTGTGAGTTCTCTCTGAGCTTTTCAAATGATTTTGTTGCATTCTATTTATGTCTTAGAAAATGTAACAAATACATGAGAATTGGAAACACTGAAATCATTCATTGTTTTGTTGGCAATCAACTATGTGAATTCTGGAATCAGAGATTTCCAAATGATTTACTCTTTAAACTTAAAAAAATGGCTTTCTGATTTATCCTTATAACGAAAGTTCATGGATGGGACTGTTAGTCATTATATCCATCCCAGTCAATAGATCAAAATATATTTGTAACTGACAAGGGAAATATTCCTTTCATTTGTTTTCGAGTTAGCAAGATTGTTTTTAGTGGATAAAATTTTCTTGAAGGCAAGGTATCATTACGGTACATATCGTAAAGTATTTTAAGAAAATATATAAAATTGCAAAGCAAAGAAGACCTTAAGGAAGGAATATCTGAATTGGTCCTAACATTTAAGCCAGAAACCGAAACAAGCTACAGTGCCTCTAGCTCTCCTTGGTATTAATGCAGAAGGGGTTGTTTTCAGCCTGCATTTACTGTTAAGAAGTTTTATGAGGTAATATCAGGTATTTATTCCTAGAAGAGAATGAACAGCACTCACTGAGCAAATACTAGTCTCTATCATAATGTAATTGGGTGATTTTTGCTTTCAACTCTTTGTGTAAATTTTAAAATCTGTTCCCATGTGTTCCTACATTTACTTGTCTAATATCAGCAAATCACTGTATATCATTATACTCAAAATTGCCTTTTAGGAAGTAAGGATATTTAAAGTAATTATGCCACTAAAATGTAGCCTAAATGATCAATAAATGTTATTGCACAAAGCAACTTCACATTTTCACAAATAAATGTACACATTTATTTTAAAGTATTTGCTGTAAGATTTTCCCCCTTTTCATAATTATGTGATTGAACTGTATTTAGGGTTTTTTTTTTTGGTTTTTTTTTTGGTGCTGGGGATTGAACTCAGGGCCTTGTGCTTGCAAGGCAAGCACTCTAATTGCTGAGCTAAATCCCCAGCCTGAACTGTTTTTAAAGAGGTCCCTTTTCCATTTATATTATGGGGTAGATGCAGAAACACCAATTACAATGCGAAGTACTAAATAGATAAAATTCCTCTCTTTGATATTAGTAACTTTCAGGCTTTTCATTTTCTGTGAATTTATAACCTGATGGTCCCTAGAACCCGTAGAGTTATAATAGTACTTATATTTTTCAGGCATATACTCTTACATCTCAGCTTTAAGTTATCAGAGGATCATCTAACGGTAAATTTCTAATAACTGTAATATAGGACATTGCTGGATAATCCAAAAATCTAGTGGATATTTATACTACAGGGTAGCTGTATCTTTCCTTGCCTTTTAATTCTGTCTGTCCATATGGTCTGGTAGCATTTCGGCACTGATGAAAGGAAAGAGGTTAGGATTTGGAATTAAGAGTATCTAGAATATAATCTTGTTTTGACCCTTAAAGTTGTCTTTAAATTCTCTCAGCTAACCTTGAGAATTAGAGATCCTTCTATACATCACTTAACTTACAAGCCAACATTCATTATTTCTGAAATGCTTACTACTACATCAGAGCTACTTCTGTGGTTGCCCTTTTTAGATTACTACACTTTCTTCAGGATTTTCATATAAAATATATTCAAAGTACCACAAAAAATAAACCAAGGAGACCCATTTTATATGCTACGCAGTGCTCAGCAGAATTATAGATTCAAAAAGGGCATTTTTAAAATAGGCATTAAACAGCTACTATTTTGGTAAAAGTTCTCGTCTTTCAATATAGGCTCCAATTTTTTCTTAATCTTAAAAACTATAGAGTATAATTATTATAGTTACCTAAAATAATTTCTCATTATAAAAGAATATAATAAAATATTTCCTAATAAGGAGAATCAAGGGGCAGCTGGATATTTGGCATGAGAAATACATACCACACAGTGATTTAACTGTGACTGTATTACTTCCTGTTCAACGCTCTTTGTTTCCAATGCAGGCAAGTGCATCTTCACTTCATCTAAAATCATCTTACTTTCCTCTAGCCGCTGCTCAAAATTGGCTGGTTTCTGGAATAATCGAAACTTCAAGGAGACATCTTGCAATTTTTTCTGTAAAGACAATGTAAAGATATATCAGGTTAATTTTGTCTTCTATAAAATACCTAATAATGTTTTTGTTAATAGATTTTCATTTATTTCTGACATTATACAGAAATACAATAAAACAAAGGCAACTCCTTGGCCCAATCTTCCAACACAAACAATACATACATTTGAGAGGGGAATTCCATAATTTTTCTTAATCTGATATGAAATAAACCATTATCAATTAACCTATTTTGTCTTTAAAATGTACACAGTAAAAATGCCCATACTGATAGGGATCATAGTTTATTTTCAAATAATTTCCTCAATCTCAATTTTAAAATTTAAGAAAAATTATTTCACAAATCATAGAAATTGATTTTACTAATCAAGTTGTATAATACACAAGTATGTTTCAATGTGTGAATAAAACAAGCCACCCAATTTATTCAGGCAGACATACCTGTGCAACATCAATTTGGGATAGAACTCTTTGGGCAGCATCCTTCCCCTGGTTATGCTTCTTCATTTCTTCTAAGCTGATCTCATGACTTGTCAGATCTGATTGGATTTTCTGTTGGTAGGACAGCATCATTAGTTAGGGTATTCTGCAAGTTATTGCAAAGGGCGACTCATTTTCCATGAAGATGGAATTCAGAAATTCGCCCAAAACATTACTACAATACAGCCTCTTTTAAAGTGACAATAAGTACTTTACCTACTATAAATTATCAAAAATGAAATGATTCATTTCTCTCCTGTTGAGATTATTATGAAAAAGAAATGATCATTTTGATTCAATGATGATAAACAACCTCTTAGATATCAATTGTCTGACAGATATTTAGAGGCTTACTACAGATATTAATTTCTGATATTCAAGTAACTAAAATATTTTTATATTTTCTATACGCAATAAGGACATTTTGATCAAGTTTTATTCTATAGTATGTTTTTATTTAACTTGTGAGTTCCTGAGAGAGTTCTATATCAAATCCTGTACAGATACCAAAACAATAAATTAATTCATTTCTTCTGTCAGTTTCAGCAAAAATCAGCTAGTGGCCAACTTATTTTAATTCAAAATTCCATCATTGTCAAACAAATAAATTAGATAAGAAACTATAAATTTATACCACAGTTCTGCATATAATTATCATACAAAACAATTTGTATAATCATATAAGTAAAAACTAATTTGTGCAATTGAAATCAATTCTGCTACAAATTATTCGAAAACAACAAGAGTTCTGCTAAACAGTTACCAAAAAGAACTACAGTCCTGACCTGAAAAATAAGAATTATCCCAAGAAACTGGGCTCAGTGGAGGAAGTATTCCTTAGGATGTAAGGTGTAGTTATGACATACTCAAAATTACTCCATAGCATATTTATCCTTATAATTACAAAGGAAAATTATGATTATTTAAGTAATTAACATTCTGCCTTTAAATAAACGAGAGGAAAGACTAATGCAAACATGCGTTTTTATTTTATGCAATACCTTCATTGATTGAATAACTATCTTGCATGAAGATACTGATATATACTATTCTTCTGAATTCTTATAATTTGGTAGTAGGGAAACCATCTAAGTGCATAATGATATTTACAGAGCAAGAAATACTACAGCAACTACAAAATTCAATGGGAGTATGTAGCTTCAGTAACACTTATGTAGGGGAGTTAATAGATGTCATAGGGGAAGGAATGTTAAAATAGAACTCTGAATAATTAGCAAGCATTGTATAGGGTAGCAGATGCTGTAGGGGTTTTATGGTCAAGATCTTTCAGCTGGCAAATCCTCTACTCCCTGAAAAAGGTGAGCCAGTAACAACCAAGTCTGTGCCATATAATTCTGGCCACCATCCAGTCACAGACAATTAGAACGTGGGCAACACCCATGACCAGACAGACCCAGCAGACCCTCTCTCGGAAATTGAGAATTGACAGGCCAAACTCCGGCGATGCTTAAAATAGGTCACATACACTATGCGATTATGGTTAAGAAGTTTCTGGCATGAGTTGTGTACTAAGAAACAGCAAAAATTCATGAACAGTGAGAGAAAAAAGAAGTGGAAGCACAGAAAAAGAGGTAGGAACAAAAATATTGACGGTCCAAAGTAGACAGTGTTTTCCAAAGATGGCTGCAACAGTGGCTCCCACACCACATTCTCTTCTCAATTCAAAGTCTGTAACTGACTTCACAGTTTCTGTATGTGCCTTTCTGGAACACTGTCTCTTGGGCTGCTCTGGCCTAGAATTCATCCAACATAACATGTGCTGAGAAGTGGAAGCCACATGGAGAGAACATAGGTTAATGCTTCCGTGAACAACCACAGGTGATTTGTCAACCAACAACTGCTAGTCATGTGAGTGAGACATCTTGGACATCCAATACAGTTGAGCTTTCAGGTACCAGCCAACAACTGGCTATAAATATATTAGAGAACTTGAGAGAGGATCATCCACTTGAGACTTTTCAAGCCACAAAACCATGACAGAAAATAACAAATGGTTGTTACCAATAACCAAAACACAGGCATTAGTACCTTCATGAGTAAAAACTTTATTTTTGACCATGGCTTCCATGAGACAACCCTATATGCTTAAAACAAATCTCCTGACCCTATTTTTGCTTTTGATTTTTAGTCAGCTAATTCAGTTTTTACATTTGTATAATAGTTCTAAATAATATATTAGATAAGCAAGGCAACAGGGTTTCTTAAAATAAATTTTTTACGGGACAGCAATGTGTGGTGACAAGAGGGAATGGCATGAAGAATGTAGAAGAATCATAACTGGAAATATAGGTAGAAATAAATATTTTAAAAACCTCATGTTCTTAATGAATGATGTCCTATATTTGAAAATGAAGAACTTTTAAAATGTGAGACATTAGCACTGATAAATGATTTCAGCCAAATTGTAGGATACAAAAGCAACATACAAAAATCAGAGACATTACACACCACTAACAAACTTGCTGAGAAAGAAATCATGAGAACAATTCTTGTGATGATATCTACAAAAAATAACATAACTACTAATGTATTTAACCAACAGAGTGAAAAACCTGTACAATGAGGATTATAAACACTAACAAAAGAAACTGAAGAAGTCACAAAAAGAAGAAAGATCTCCCATAGTTATGGATTGCAAGAATGTTAAAATATACATAATACACAAAAAATTTAAATATTCAATGCAACTATATTCAATGCAATCCTCATCAAAATATCAAGGATATACTACATGTAATTAGAAAAGAAATCCTGAAAATTGCATGGAAGCACAACAAACTTCCAAATCGCCAAAGCATTCTTAAGCAAAAAGAACGAAGGCTAAGGCACCACAATACCTAATTTTTAAGACATACTATAGAGCCATAGCAACTCATCAACAGCAGAGTGCTTTTCAACAAAGGATTCACAGACATATACCGGAGAAAGGGCAGTCTCTTCTGTAAACCATCCTGGGAAAACTGAATATCCACACACAGAAGATAGAAACTTGACCCTTGTCTTTTACCCAGTTAAAAATTAATTCAAAAAATGGATGAAAGACTTAAATGTAAGGCATGAAACAACTAGAAGTAAACATACAGGAAATATTTCAAGACACTGCTATAACAATTTTTTATTGGTCATGATCCTCAAAGCACAGAAACAAAACCAAAAACAGACCAGGATTGCATCCACCTGAATTTTTTGCACAGCAATGCAGACAATAAACAGAATGAATAAATAACCTACAGAATGGGAGAAAACATTCATGCGACAAAGGATCAGTGTCCAGAAGAGAAAAGGAACTAAAACAACAAATTAAATGGGAAAATGATTTGAAGAGACATTTCTCATAAACAGAAATGCAGTTGGCTAATAAATATATGATAAAATATTTAATATTATTAGCCATCTGGGAAGTGAAACTCAAAACTCCAATAAGATTATTATCTGGGGGTTGGGGATTATTTAGCTCACTGGTAGAATGTTTGCCTAGCAAGCACAAAGCCCTGAGTTCAATCCCCAGCACCCCCCAAAAAAAAAGATTATTATCCTATACAAGGTAAGTTGCCTTTTACCAAAAAACCAAAAAATAGCAAATGTTGGCAAGGGTGAGGAGAAAAAGCAATTCTCATACACTGTTGGCGCAAATATAAACTAGAATAGCCGTTATGGAGAACAGCACGGATGTTCCTCAGAAAACTAAAAGTGGATCTACCATATGATTCACCTATCTTACCTCTGGAGATACAGCCAAAGAAAATGAAATCCGCATACTAAAGAGATACTTCCAGAACCGTTTTACATATTCACAACAGCTAATATGTAGACTCAAACAAGGTGCCCATCAGCAGGTGAGCAAAAAAAAAAAAAAAATGTGGTAGATATACACAATGTAGTATATTATTTGGCCATAATTAAGAAGAAAAATTCCTGTTATTTGCATCCAAACAGATGGAACTGGAAGATGTTAGGTTAAGTTAAATAAGCCATAAACAAAAAGAAAGGACTCCATGTTTTCTTCCGTACATGGAAGCTACACAATTTCTACCTGAATGACTAAGCTTGGGAAGGGTAGGAATCTAGGGAATGGAGGAGAGACAAAGGAAGATTGGAATTGATTAATGAATATTATATGTACGTGTCAAAATATTACACTGAATTAATATGTACAACTAATACATGTTAATAAAAATAATTTTAAAAACAGCAAAATAGTACCAGAATTTCAGATAATAATTTTACTTTTAATTTAAATGAACCGAGGGAATTTATTGTCAGAAAATGTTAATATAAATCAGTAATAGTTTGAAATAAGCTTTCATTTTCTTAACCCTAAAGGATTATGTGTGTATGTGTACAGAAAGAGAGGTGAGGGTGGCAGTATACCTTGTTATAATGTGTATTTATTTTGTGTTTTCAAACATTAACAAGGAAGTAGGCCAAGAGGAAGGTAAGGAGAAAAACACGGTGAACACAGGAATTTGAGGGACATGGAGAACAAAAACAATAAACTGTAGAAGGAACTGTCTACTGTCAAAATGGGGAAGAACCCAGGAAGAAAGAATGGTCCTCGAAACAAGTCATATGAAAGTTTTAAGAATGAGACATACGTCAACATTGTCAGTTTTGAGATAGGTCAGAGGAGATAAGTGGTAATAAGGGTACATTAGCCTGCCAGAGTAGTGTAGTAAGGCTAGAATCAGGGGGTAATGACAGCAGAAATCCGATTTTAAAGGACTAAAGACTGATTAGGGATTAAGAAGAAGTCTTAAAAACAATGTCAATGATTTTTGAAGACTTTGGACTCTCTATGGAAATTCGGGCCGATCAGACTTGAACAAGTTTGAAGGCTATGTGAAAGTAGCCAGAGTACAAAACCCTTCAAAATGTAAAAAGATAACTGAATAGATAAACCTCAGGGAAAACAAGATCCACAGAAGAAACAACAAAGGTCAAATCAATTGCAACATGTTGACAGGAGGAGAGGTAGCTCTTTTCAGGAGGCACCGGTAAGACATAAGATTATTTTGGATCCGAAGAGGCAAGCAGTTGAATGTTTCTAGGTTGACACTCTTGGGAGATGGGACAGTATCGAAAGAAATCAGCATGTAAATCTCAGGCTCTGACTGGTCACCTCACACAAAGCTCTGAGCCATCCTGAGCCCCAATTTCTTCATCTCTGTCTGAAAGTGATAATGACAAACTAGCAAAGACACTTTACCATAATCTGTACTCATCACATGGAGAAATTTCCTATAAATTGCATCTGTAAAAGATTAGATGTGACACTATATGCAAAAATATTTGTTCAGGTTGTTTGGACAACTCTGCTCATTCATTGTCAGCGGCAGAAATTTCCTATAAATTGCATCTGTAAAAGATTAGATGTGACACTATATGCAAAAATATTTGTTCAGGTTGTTTGGACAACTCTGCTCATTCATTGTCAGCGGCGCTACGTATTTCCTTATAAGAATGAGACAGATGTTTGGTATCTGCTGACAGTGAGAGTTTAAAGGAACGAGCCCGAAGTTCACCAGTCACTGTGGAGACCAGGAAAGGAAACTGATGAGAGAAATACAAAGACTGTCCCTACATTCAAAAAACTGTTTCATCCCTCAGCAGCCAGAGGACAGTAGAGGAGAAAAACAAATATATATTGAGTCATTTAGCTTTTTATGCCAGAAGATACGAGCACAGCAAGAAATCATCACTGACTGAAACAGATGTTTTGTGAGCTTAGGTACCAATAGTCAACTTAACATAAACATTTATCATCTTTATTTACAAATGAGGGTTTACACGTTGACATGCCAAAGGAAACATAGAGAGGAAGTGGTAAAATCATGTTCTTTAAAATTTTTACTGCATCTTAAATCATAATTTAAAAATAAAAGTACTTTCCAAATGGAAATTTGTGACTCAAAATAGAAATTTAATTTTATTTGTATATTGATAGCATTTAGATAGTTAAGTTACCAAGCTTTTCAGCATGTCCTACTCAATTTCACACAGTGAGAAGAATACTGTATTCCTATACCTAAAGAATTTTTATTTTACAGAGGCAGAATATAGAGATATAAGCAAATGACAAGGCACAGATCTATGTTACATGCTTTGCAGAGAAGGTTAGTATTAGTATCTGCTATAAGCTGGTGAGATTTTAAGAAATTGGCATAATTTAAATTGCATATGACTTTGAAAAGGTTTTAGAAGGGTGGAGAAGAAGAAAATCTGATTTCCTTTCAGGCTGCTGGAACCATACTGGCAAAGATAGAGTTTGGGGCATGCACTGTGTGCATCCTTACTCTTATAGAAGGAATGACTGAATGTGGGCAGAGTAATTATTATCACTTAAAGAAGGAATTAGTATAAGGCAATCAAACCTCAAGTTGCAGGGCCCCTCATTTCCAAGAGTGATTCTGTGGCCAAGCACTGAAATTTCTATTTTTAATTAGTATTGGTTTTTCTTCCAGACTGCCCCTCCAAGTTCTAGAAGCTTGATATCATAAAACAAAGAGAACCTAAATGATAATTGAGACATGAGCCTTCTGATGGCGGATTCCATAATCTCCCAAATGAGCCACACTGCGGTCATGACTCATAAAAATGGGAACAATAAAAAACCAACACTCAACCAAAAACCGAACTTCTATCTGCTGCCAGCGGACATAAAGGACCAAGCCAAAGATGAGAGGAAGGCTGGACAATTTGAGCACAGTGAGAAACATTGTAGGGAATTTTCAATGTTCATCTTTATATCAAGTAGTTAAACTGTTGAGAAAACTCATTTCTAGATTCTTAAAAAGGTCGCCATCATTAAAATGATTAAAATGGAAAAAAATAATAGTTGGACATTTAAAAGTGAGACTTCATAATCATTTATAAGCATTTCTAGAAGCGTTATCATTTTCTTATTATGTTCCAATATAACTAAAGCTCAAACTTGCTTTATGAGTCAAACATATTGTGCATAAAAATAACCCATGGACTAAAAATATTTTGAAAATTAAAGGTAAACATACGTCTGTAGTAGAGAAATTCTCAGAATATTTAATTTATTAATATACACTGTACATACCAAAGAACGGTACACTTCTTCATTCAAATTTTGCTTTTTGCCTGAGTACAGCACACAAATAGATCTGGGAAAAGGTTTTCAATATACTAAGTATGCCCATTAATAATAATTTAACACATTATTACAGTTATAAGTAAAATGGTAATATATTTCCAATTGGTTCTACTTTCGAAAAGTAGCAGAACATGTATCATACTTGTATTTATTTTACAATAATTTTACAAATTAACTACATAATTTTTAATAATTAATTTTTAGTTTGTACTTTGGAGGTTTTAACACTTACTTTATTTAGCTTCGTAAAAGGATTATTCTCGGAGCACATAATTAAGATGTGCCTACCAATTTAGGATAGCTTACTCTAAAACAGATAGGTGATTTTCTTAAATAAAAGATTACATAGAAAATTCTAGACAGAACACATGATATCATATTTAAACACTCTCTAATAAAAAATAAAGATTACATCTTTTTTTACATTTTAGTCAAACAATGAAAGATAATAATACTTTCATTGTTTGAAGAAAACAAGTGGGGGCAAAATATAAGCGAAATGAAAATAATTTCAATACATACATATGCAACATAAATTCTTCAAAAGATCCGAAGGATGTACAATTTGAGCTCTATTTTCACCTATTAAAACATCCACCAGGATATGACTCTTGAGTGTACGAAGAAGAAAAAATAAGCAAATAACAGGCCTACTGATATTATCAGCCCGGCTTCATATAAAATCAGTAATTCCAAGAGAAACAGTGAAAGAAGAAAATTTGGGCCACTGATAAAACACACCCCTGTGTGATCTAATAGGAGTTCTCAAGCCAGCATTTTTCAGAATACCTTATTTTTCACCATAAAAGTAAAAATAAAGCAAATTATATTACCACAGCATTACAAAAACTTAAAATCCATTTGATAATACAGCAATTATGTTCACAACTAACATTATATATTCAAAGTACGAAAGGAAACAACAATTGAAATGTAAATGACCATTTTTCCACTAAATATAGCAAAATAATAGAACCAAAAATCAATCAAACATAAAAATATTTCCAGTATAGTACTTTACAATTAGCTGAGCTGAGAGCAGGGCTTTTTATCATGCTTTACCTCACCAGACCTTTCCCATATATCAAATTAATGACAGAAAATGGCAAGCAATATTAAGCTGTAGATGTCAAAAGCATTTAATAAAATAATGGAAACTATCAAATAATTATTGGAGCTTTTATAATGTCACAGAAAGAAAATGATTCCAGAGAAAATAACTGAAAATATTTTAAAATAAAAATACGAAGAAATATGATGTAGAACCACTAATTATTAATGGACAAGTGTAACACTGTTAGATTAATAAACTTGAAACTGTAATTTTGAAATTAGCTCCTCAAGTAGGGGAAATGCCCACATATTAAACTTACTAAGAAAATTAAAGGAAGACAATATACTACAGGATCTTGGACAATTATGATTTTCAAACATGGGACCATGCAAAAAATTTAATTATGATCATGGGTAAATAATTTTGAAAAGTTTCAGATTATAATTTCTAATAATTTGGCAAGTGAAAAAAGCAAAGAAACTTGCACAGATTTTTACAATTATTTATAAAAACAAAATCCCATAAATTTATTATACGGCTTAGACAGAATATTACCCGGAAATTCAAGTTTAGACCACTTGTGTCCATATTAATCATTCCTTTTCATTTGAAAAAAAATTTTTTTTTGAGACAAGGTCTTGCTATGTAGTTCAGGCTGGTGTTGAACTCACTATGTAGCAAAGGCTGGACTCGAACTCATAGCATCCTCCTGCCTCAGCCTCCTGAGTACTGGGATTACAAGCATGCACCACCATGCCCGGCTCTGAAAAATTCCATTTCGTACCCTTGTAATATTTTGGAACTGTATTCAAGGGCTCCAAACTTTGGCAATGTCATTAAACATCATGACAAATGTCATGATGCTATTAAATTACATTTTAAATCAGACATGGTGACACAAGCCCATAATCCCAGTAGCCTGTAACTCCTGGGGCGGGGAGCAGAAAAAGGAGGATCACAAAATCAAGACCAGCCTGGCAAATTAGTAATTTAGCAAGATCCAGAATCAAAAATAACAACAATAAAAAGGTTGAGTATGTAGCTAGGTGCAAAGGCCCTGAGTTTAATTCCCAATACTGAAAAAAAAAATCCATTTTAAAAACAGTTCTCAGTAATAATGGTAAACTTGGTCACCCAGTCATCCCTTTTTCTTTTTGTGTGGTGCTGGGAATTGAACCAAAGCCCTTATGTGTGCTAGGCAAGTGCTCTATTGCTGAGCTAAGCCTCTTCTTTACTTTTATTTTGAGAAAGGGTCTCACTATTTTGTCCAAGCTGACCTTAAATTTTCAATTCTGTTGCCTCAGCCTCTGGAGTAGCTGGAATGATAGGCCCGCACCACTATGCCTGGCTACCTGCAACGTTTCTCTGGCGCACAACTAGTAACTCAATCCTTGTAGAATTTAATGAATTTATTAAGTATTCATTGAACATCTGCTCGGTAGCCCTGCTCTTGTATAGCTGAACATTAGTAGGAGGAAGTGGGGGTGGGCAAAGTAAACAACAAAAAAGAAAACTGAAGATAAAATATTTCAAATATTAAAGGCTAAAAATAAAATAAAATAAGTCATGGCATGATCAGTGTTACCGGGGGGGTACTTTGGATTAATAACTTCACTGTGAGATGGTTTTGAATTAAGTATCCACTTCATATAAGAGAAAACTAGGAACTATTTCAGCTAAGTTGCCTCAAAAGATTCAGAGTCCTGCCAAGCTACAGGACAATCATAGGATGCTGCTGTTAGCTCTGTCCTATATGTACAATTTGTAGAGATATGCAATACCATGTGATAATTACAGACTTAAGACTTACACTTCGAAGTTCATAATATGAAAAATTGTACATTTCTCTATGGTACATTCTGCAAACACACAAATCATGGGCAGTTTTCTAATCTTTTGTATGTTCTAAGACTGTTGCTTATGATTACTCCCCACATAATTAAATATGTCAAAATAAAATAAAATTACTCCAAATTAGCAAGTAATACATTGGATAGAGTAACACACAGGGGGAACCAATAGCATTAGAATAACTTTAAAATCAACTGCACTGGTTTCACCACATTATATATTTTGAAGAGCAAAAGGAAAAAATATTTCTGCTATAGAAATATGAGGTTTAACACTTGAATTCAAATCTCTGACGGGTTCCTCATCTTATTTTTCTTTGCTGAAATTATGTAATTATCACATATATTCTGAAAGAATTCCCTTCGTGGATTTATACTAATTCATAAATCAGTGAAGTAGGCTGTAATTTACACTGTTCCAAGTGGTTTAGTGATCAAATATGCATATTTACACTATAAAAGCCTGCTGTATTCCCTAATAAAATCATAGACTCAATGTGATAGACCAAAATCTTCATTTAGGTGTTTATTTCTTAAGCCATTGATTTTGACAGTATGCAATGTTTACATTTGAATATTACCAAATACATTTAAAGTGAGTTAAAGTTGTAGCTTTAATTTAAACACTCCAACTAAGAATTATTTTGAAGTGCAGCTAATGTGCTTAGTTTAAATTACAGTTTCCTTTGTGAAAAGACGATTTTTCTGTCCTGATTATTGATAGTTAATTTTAACCACATTGTTAATGGGAGAAAAAAGTCATGGAAGTCAGAATCAGGTCAATATTAGACTCTGGAACACCCAAAAGTCTCAGCTTCCTGAGTGAAATATGGTAGAATTTTTATCTTGAGGTTTTGTCCTTTGACACTAATGCTTTTGATGTTTAAATAAGTTTATTTTCTTTCTACCAATGCACATAAATGGGAACAGAAATCCATGGGACAAAAGAAATAGACCAGTTAAGATTGTAATCGCTGCTGAGCAACTTCCTGCTTCTTGCAATAATCTAAGTAATAGGGTCATATTCTCCTTTATGAAACAGCATCATAAACAAATAATGACATGAATAATTCTAACAGTTATCCATGTTGGGTTGTTCTTTCATACTGGAGAATAAAAAACAGAAACTACTGGAAAAGAAAAAAGTGTGTGTTGGAGTGTCTTTGTAATTTTAAGAATTAGAGACATGTAAGTCCCTAAATATAGTTATCAATGTCTCCTAAAATGATTTGAAGGCACATCAAAGTTAATTGGCAAATTAACACAAGTGACATTTAAGAAAAATGAAAAAAAAAAGGAAACCAAGCTAAGTTTAGTCTCAAATATCCATATTGAAAATTCTATGGGTCAGAATTAGTTAGTTTATGCAGAACTTCTCAGCTATAATTTTTATAAAACTCTGTGCGTCAGTATATTGTCCTGGAAAATTAAGGAATAAACAGTCAGATTCATGTCATGTGTTTCTTTGCAGTTACACAATTTGGTGTTTCTATTTTTAAAAATGTTACAAGGAAACACTCTCATGATTTTACATTTTTAATCATAGCATTTTAAAAATAGTTAAGTTTCTGGTTTCTATAAAGACATATCTCTCTATATAGAAGTGATTGCCCATTTTCTTTTTCTATTTGAATAAATAAGGTATCATTTTAATTTTGTTCTTCAATAACAATCTCTCTGTAAATGAGCTGGCGCTGGGTGGCTGATGCTGCGATCATACCATGTAATACTGTGATTTGGTTACGTACTATTGTTGGAAATAAAATACACACAGCTCAGCCTATGCTCTGATATCCTTGCCATGTGCAGTTTTATTGTTTCAATGGTTTTTACTTACGTAAACTCATGTCTTTAAACAAAAAGTAAAACAGTTTTCAATCCAACTCAGGATCAGAAAGCCCTGTTTTCTACTTACGCCAGATAACTAATCAATTCACATGCTGGTGAAGTAGGAAGCTCTTTTCTGCCCTACAGTTGTAAATGCAAATATGAATGAAAGGAAGTACCTTGATCTACATCTACTTTTATATATGTATGATAATAGCACACTCAACATACATTATACACATGATATGATTTCCTTAACATTGGAAAATTTTACACCCGAGAATCTCAAATAATCTTCGAATGTAGAAAAAGGCAGCTCTATTAACAGATTTAAATTTAGTAGCAAAACTAGCAGTACACCACACGGTGGAGTCAGACATCCACAAATCTGTGTGATCCGTATTTGACAAAAAACATAAGCACAAATTTAAAAGAGTACTAAATATGGTAGAGCCATTCATTTTGTTCGGGTTCTTAGTGATAAAGTAACTATGTAGTTTATGAAAATGGAAAGCAAAAACCTGTAACCTTTTATTTAGCAAGGAACTTTTACCCACATTTAAAGAAGCATACTTGTCTTTATTAATACAAAGCATTAAAATCTGTCCGCATGTGCATGTGCACGCGTGCGCACACACCACTTTGAAAAATGTCATTTTGGCAGTGTTCTAAGTGGGTCCTGTGTCAGACACAGTGATTAATTTCTTTATTTCACAGACAACCTCTTTACTCTCTACTCTTTCTATGGGAGTTCAAATTGAGCTTAAGAAATGCAATCTTCGAAGTAAATCTGAGAACTTGATAACTCATTCAAAAAAAAAAAAAAAAACAATTCATTTGCTGTCACCTTAAAATACAATCTCGGACAAGAAGAATGCTTCAATAACTTTCAGCTGGCTTGCATTTTCCAGTATTATATATTGGCACTGGGGGAGTCAATGTCAGGAAGTACAGTAACTTGAAAATGTAAGTGCAAACAGAAGTACACGGAAAACTGATTTGAGCTCGCTAGTATTTTAATATCTCTTCCTTGATCCCTTCCTAGATTTGACATGTCTTAATTTACCTGTGTGCTGCTATTTTCATGTACTTTTCAATTGACATTTGATTATATTTTATTTAAGAATGCCAAACAAAGCATATATTAAAAGCTAACACATAGTATTCATGTTCGTAGCATCATATGTTCATGTATAAATAAAAGAACACACAGAATTCTAAACTACCTTTTCAAGAACTCCCATTTTTCTTTTTTTTCCCATTTTTCTTCTAAGCCAATAATAACTTCAGTTTATCTCAACTTTTCTACTTTTGTTTTCATTCTACAAGTCTCTAAATGAATTCTTTGTCTATTACAAAGTATAAATTTATAATTTTAAAGTTTAGTATTTTTATTGGCAAAATTCTTTAACCCTGGAAAAAGAAAACATCACTCAATTTCAAAAAGTAGAAGTATTACTTTGTAGTCATACAGTTCTTCTCAATTCATTTAAAAATTTCTTATCCCTATCAAGGATTTTACTATGACCGGACTAAAAAAATTATAGGTAGGTTACATTGAGAGAATCTTATGAATAGTAAATGCTACAGAACTTTCTAGACTCATGTAACTTTTCAAAAATGCACATACTGGTGAGGCTAAGATCTGCAACTACACTTACTATTATCCTCCATTTCTATTACATTTACATTTGCTACCCAGGGGAAAACTATGATGAGGATTTTATCATCAGGGATCCCCACATTTCTCTTTCTTCATCCTCCACTACAAATGATACTTACTCCATAAGGAATTCTTCTGCTCTGGGTTTTCTGAGCCTATCAAAACTACCTCTACCATTCCTCACATTTTCAGGGACTTTCCTGGTCAAACATACACAATACGGCAAATTAACTCATGCTATTTTGTACACGGATGCCCTGGGCGCCAATTTAACTGTGATTCAAGGCACTGTAATTGCACTGCAACTATGATCTACAAATCCAGTATTTTACCCTAAAACTGATTTTAAAGTGAAAATCATCAGGCATCTCCACCAATTAAATGGAGAGAATGCCTTTGGGCTTTTTAGATTGCCTTCTAATGTCTCTCACATCTTTGCACACAGATTTCATTTATACTCAGTTGCCGGGTTCATAATAGGCATACAAGTCACAAAAGCAGCTATTTTGCCTTAGCATCATACAATTCTAAAGACGTCTAATAAATAATACCTGGGATACTTTATATACATTTAAATGTTTTTAAAAATACAAGTTCGGCAGTTTAAAATTATTTCCCAAGGTAAAAATAAATTTGTATATGATCTAAATGTATGTACTTTAATATCAACTTAGGTTTGTTTTCATTACAGTTTTAACTCTTCTATACAATCTGGTTAAACACGCTTCACGGTTTGGATAGACTGTGTGGCAGTGTGTGAATGTGTCCAGGTGGGTATAAGCTGCATGATCAGAAATAATAAGATGCAAATTTACCTAATTTTTGGTTATCAATTATTTGCAATACACTAATGTCTAACCAGAGATCATATCACTTGTTCTATGACAAAAGAGTTGGCTGATAACAAAACACATAAGAGCAAATTTAATAGTGCCATAAAAGATTTTCTTTACCACTTATATCCCTATAGTTTCCCTCGAGCTTTAGTATAGTTTGAAAATATCAATGAACACCAGATTTCAATGTTCCTGTTAGTTTAAGTGGCCCTTTAAATCTTAGAGTAATAATCTAGACCTCTTTTCCAAGACTAAAACCAGTTAATCAAAACAACCTGCTGTACAAACAGTTAAATAAACTTTAAGCTACAAACTCAACAACACTCTATTCAAGTAATAAAAACCAAAGAAAAGAGTTCATTTTCTGTTAGTTGTACTCACCTGGGCCTCCTGAGGCATTTGAGCTGCGTCCACTTTGTCAGCAATATAAGTTGCCAACTGCTTGTCAATAGATTCAAGGGACTCTTGAATTACGTGTAAGGATCTTTCAATCTCTTGGGCAGACTGGATACTCTGTTCAAGCAACTTTTGCCTCCTCACGGCCTAAAGAGGAGAAGAAATGAGAACGAATCGGTTAAATGTTTACTCTTGGTAATTTTCCTGCAATCCTGTTGCAGAGTAAGTGAAGATTCTAGGCTCTTCCACGATCACCTTTTTGTAAGACAGATTTCTCAGCTTCCTGCCACTCATTCAGCTCCACTTACAAAAATAAAAAAAATAAGAAGAAAAAAAGAGAATTGGCATACAGAACTAGAGGACCAGGAATCTCTGCAGGAAAAAAAAAAGACAAAACAAAACAAAAAGAAACAACGCAGCACTGTGCACATCAAGCAAAGAGGGAGGAAAAAACAGCAAAATTATCTCAGTCAGGGCAATCTGTCATTCTCAGGCTGAATATTGCTCCTGATCTCATTACATAGTTCAAGAGATTTAGTTTACTTAGAATAGGGTCATCGTCATCACAATCCAACTCAAGACAGATAATCCACTTCCACCAGTGAGACACATACACAATCTGTTCGGAACCGGCGCCTTTTCAAAAAGAGAATTTTAGATAACCATCTGGTTAAGGATTTATTTTGAATACTATTTCAACCAGCTTTACATGGTTGTTTTCCTACTTTCTTTCACAATTTGGATTATGGAAATTATCTGTACAATTGGATTTGTGTCACTGCTGAAGTAGAACAAATAATAAGCAATCCTAATATAGCTGCAATTAATCTTGATTGTTACTATAAGTATGATTAGGATAATTTAACACTTTTCCAGTATAAATAGCATATTGAGCAGATTGCAAAGTCTCCCTTCAAGGATCTGTTCACCTTTAAAAGGGTAGTTTTAAAAGAAGAGAGTCAGGCAGGTAATGTATTGTGAATTTATTAAGTCAGGTCCGTATAAAGTATCTTTATAAAGTATCTTTTCTCATTATAAGAGGTTTGGGCCTGATCTTCTGCTAAAATAAAATTCTCCCTCCCAGAGTCTATGATTGATTTTAAAAGCGATCTTCATTTTTATATTACATACATACTACTTAATATTATGTAAACAATATACAGGTAAGTGTTAGTTCTTAAGCCTCAAAGATACCGGAGACATCATTATTCTTCATTGATGCTAACTTAGAGCAACGATGATGCCAATTTGAGTGACACAGTGTTGCTCAAATGAAAGTAAGGTTAAAGGCATCTGGACCAAGAGAAAAGGAGGATGGAATCTAGTTCCTGCAGGGAGGGGGGAGCTTTCCCATTGTTTTAACCTGAATCACAGATTTTGATTTATTCAAGATATTGTCCTAGGGATCTAGGCTTTCCCTTCTTCTCATTTTATGCATACTCTCAGCTTCAATTACAACTCACATGCTGGCAACTCTTTTTTTTTTTAATAGATTTTTATTAAAATTTTTCCAAAATTACAACAAACTTACAAGCCATTGCACAAGCTTACAGACCACAATACATTGTGCCTTCTGCTTCTGACAGTGAGTAATGTAAACAACCACATAGATGCAGCATTAAATCACAACTACATAAAGTTACTGTAGTCCCTCGTGTATATGTCACTGTTTTAAGTTTGGGTTATTAGGTTCTTGTTTTTAAAATATCATTATTCCTCTGGATTCCGATCCCCTCCCCCTTTGCCCTCTTCTTGTTCCCTTGAGCCCTGTGCCTGTTAGCTTGTATCTAACCCTTTGCCTTTTTGTATCCATCGTTTACCCTTTTCTTTTGTTTGTATTTTCCCTCACTTAAATGAAGGATACCATACGGTATTCCAGCTTGGGAGTTTCACTCAACATTATATTTTCCAGGTCCATCCATTTTCCTATAAATGACTTTAGTTTGACATTCTTTATAGTTGAATAGTATTCCATTGTGTATAGATACCACATTTTGTTTATCCAGCTATCTATTGATGGGTATACAGGTTACTTTCAGAATTTAGCTATTACAAATTGTGCCGCTATAAACATCGCTGTGCAAGTACCTCTGCATGCTGCCAACTCTTAACGCTTCATCTCCAGTCCACATTTCCCCTGATTCCCACCCTTGAATGTGTATTCCACTTGGCTGTCCTGCAGCCATTAAAAATTAAAATTACCAAATAAGGTTTTATTTGTCATCCACTTTTCTTCTCTCCAACTTGCTTTTTCTCTTTCTCTATATTTGTATTCTCAGTTCAATGAATAATCAAACAGTAATTTTAATTTGATTTTAAAACTCATTGTCCTTATTAGGCATAAATCTGGATGTTCCTAGTTTCTCTATCATAGCTTCACCATTTTGCATCTAATGAATCAATCACCAGTCCTGCGCCTTTTAAATATATGCTGATTGCATTCTGTTCATCGTTCCTATTACCCTAGTTAAGATAATTACTCTATCTTTCCTCAAACATAGTATGCAATTCTTGGTTGATATCTTACTCTGCTAAAACCCACCTGTGAAGCAACTATAGTGTGTTCTCTTGAAAATGAAATTACAACTCTATAGTGACAATCCGGTAATGATTTTTTAATTTTTCTTAGCATAAAATCTTTATTCTCTAATC
The DNA here is from genome assembly GCA_004026905.1 of Hystrix cristata. Taxonomy (NCBI): domain Eukaryota; kingdom Metazoa; phylum Chordata; class Mammalia; order Rodentia; family Hystricidae; genus Hystrix; species Hystrix cristata. Next base: position 6,161 of record PVJO010019096.1, on the reverse strand, counting down.
TGATTTAAAAGTTTTTTTTATGTTAAAGTCCTTGCACTTGTTTTGTACACCCTGCTTTTGCTATAAAGAAATTTTATTTTTCACTTCTTAATATACAACACAACCCTCTTGATTCTTGGCCTTAAATGCCTTTTCTCTTTTCCCAGGGCACTCTCATATGAAGCTTTCTTTTATTGGCTGACATACAATTCATTCTCTGAGTCTCATCTGAAAAACATGGGCATCCCTTCCAAGTGGCTATCCGTGCCATCATCTAAGTTAAAGGACATACTGTACTTCTCTTGGGTTCTCTCTGCATTTTTGAATGCTTTAATCTTTTATTTGGCAAGTAAAAGTTGTATAGATTTCTTCTGTATCATGTTTTGATATATGAATGTGGCATAAAATGGCTAAAGTAAGCTATTTAACATATGCATTACCTCATCTACTTATTATTCCCTTGTTCTCTGTTGGACTTTGTATTTGTCTTAGCATGTACCACAGCACATTGTAATTTCTCATTAATTGTGTGTATTTACTATACTCTAAGCCATAATGAGGCCAGAGATTATGGCTGTCTTATTCATTGCTCAGTACTGGTTTCTAGAATAAAGCTCAAGAGCTTTTTTAAGATTGGATAGATGGTATAAAAAGAGTTTTTAATGGCAAAGACAAAATGGATTTTAAAAAAGAAATTTGAAAAAAAAAAAGTCACCACCACTCAGAGATGTATCTTTGGAGACTAAATCTCCCTATTATTTTTATATTAAAAGTACCATAATAATGTCGATGACCAAGACCTTGCCCTGTACTCTAATTCAAATAGCTTCCTTTTACTTTTAGTCAAAACTTTAACTAAAACTTACTTCACATAACAGTTCAGGTGAGAGTGTTCATGGTTAGAATGAGGCCATTCTGTATTACAGAGGAGCCTGCTCTACCCTACACAGAACTCCTCCAGGAAAGTGGATCTCTAATGATAAAATGCTAGCATGTGACAGGTAGCTCGAGAAATCTTCCATCCACAGCGGACAGCAATTGCCTGCTCAGACACTGTTTAAATTCGGTCTTTTCTCTGGCTAAAGTCAAAGCCATCACAGTTTTCAATGCGTATCTGTAGACATCTAATATAACCGAATAGGATATAATATGGCATAATATTAAAGCACATATCTAGCTTCTAATTTACATTTAAAATCCTAACTTTTCTGTTCATGAGATTATAGGGGCAGAAAGGGATAGTAAGAGATGACAGGAGCGATGACTTCCGGTGGGCTGGTTCCTTGCCTGGCCTGGCAGTCAACAGGGGAGACTGATTTATGCAGATTCTTTGATGATTTCAGGCAACAAAGACATGTTATTCATTCAACCTTGCAGTGTTCCTTGAATTCATTGTGGCATAAGCTGCCCCCTGTTTCTAAACATCTTGTTAGGCAGACCCTAATTGGAAGCCAGGCCTGTAGATTTTCTAGGACTTTGCTCATTTGACCTGCGCTGCCTCACTGAAAGGGGATAGTAGGAAGTCTGGAACCATAATAGGATTTGTGTTGTTATTCCAAAATACTGCCCAACTGTTGTTTTACAATTTTATTTCATGTCTTTAGTTAATCCAACAGGCAATTAGAAGACTTACGTAGCTCTAAGACAGAAATAGCGAAAATGCGGAGGATTAGAGTCATCAAAGGACTGGTAATCGCAACAAAAATATGAAAGTAGAAAACTGAATCTTAATCATGGCTACCAAGAGAAAACATAATGAAGAAACTTTATTCTATCTTTTTTAAATGAAAGAAAGTAAAAAATAAACATATGTGAACATGAGTTATTTCTGTGATATGTTCTCCACTATAAAATAAACAGTTAAAAAATAATGTTTTATTGGCAATGGGAAAACATCTCCATAGTGAACTAATTGTTTCATTCCCATTTCTAAACTATTGTGTCAACATTTGTGCCATGGTATAAAAACACTTAGAGTGTAGCTTGCCTAAGAAACTCTAGAGGAATTGTCTTCACATGAAATGAACAGCTGAGAATTAGAACCAAAAACATCTATTTAAATTGTGAATGCATGCTTAAAACTAGAGAAAAGTTATCCAATAACATTTTACCAAAAAAAAATTGTTAAAGGAGCTAAATGTCCTATACTATACTTAATAAACTCATTATTAGAAAAACAATTTTTTGCTTCATTTAGGAGGTGATGTGTAAGCTTATGATGACAAATGGAGTAGGAATCTGGATACAGTATTTCACTAACAAAACAAGATCTTCTGAGGAACTTAGATTCCCAGCCAGTAGTAAATACTTATTAAGCACTTCATATTTAAATTAGACACACATGCTAAATAAAGAAATACACTTGTGAAACTTAATCCACAATTTGAATTCATTAAAATCTATAAAAATATCTTTCAATATCAGTGAGACCTAGGAGTGGACATGGGAAAGTTTCTATCGTTCATTTCTTTTTTTTACTTTTTTTTTGTGGCAGTCTTTTTTAGTTATCTCTTTTCTGGGAGGGCTTGTACATGGAGGGTTCAGGAATCAGCTGAATCTCACAGAATGGGATGAATGAGTGCACCAAAGATGCACTTGGACTTAAGCTCTGTCTTCTTTTTAACGTTTCATTGGTATATATTAGTGATATATAATAGTTTTATTCAGCTTGGAGAGCTGGTACACACACACACATCGCATCTTAATCATTTTTACTTCCCCTTCCCCCCTCCTTGCCCTTCCCTCTACTTCCATCCCCATATCCCCTGTCTCCAGAAAGTCTACCTCCCTGCTTCCTATCATTTCTCTTTTATTTTGCTCTTTATTTATATTTTTGGTTTCTTATGTAAAAGAAACCATGCAATATGTAGCACGATGTGTCCGGTGTATTTCACATAGCAGTATGGTCTCCAGAGACATCCATTTTCCTATGACTGACTCACATTTGTCCTTCTGTATGGCTGAGTAGTACCCCATCATGTATATAAACTGTATATAAACTGTTTATCCTTTTACCTGTTTATGGGGATACAGGCTACTTCCATAATTTAGCTGTTATGAATTTTGCTGCTATAAACATAGGTATGTGTGCATTGCTGTATTATATCTTCAACAAAGACAACCACTATGGGAAAGTGTATGAAGATTTTTTTGAAAAAAGAAAAATAGGAGTTCCATTTGGCCCAGCTATAATTATTCTGAATATCTTACTAAAAAATTTAGACTCTTGCATGAATCATTTTTTTAGCCAATTGTATAATAAGCATTCCTTGAGCACTACGTGTGAGATATCGCACTACGTGTGAGATATCAGGGGCTCAGTTATAGCTTTTCTTTTTTAATTAAACAACAGATCTATATTTACCATAGTAAGACGCAGCCTGTAATTGATCCTATACCAAAAAAGGGATTTGCTTTCATGGGCTAGGAATAAAGACGGATGTACAAAATTGGAAAAGTGAGGTATGGATTTTCTCCGGAATTACAGCTTCTAGTAAGTTCTGTTTCATCCAAGACTCTTTGGGCAGACAAATTACTTGTGAATCTTCAAAATTGTATTCCTTAAACTCTTTAGGAAATAAGGAATGAACAGATGTTGCATGATTGATTTTTTTTAAAAAAAATGGGAATTTTATTCATAACAAAAGAAAGTACTTATCTACTATTTATAAGTACTAATCAGTGCCATTTGGAAATGTGAAGTATTTTGATTCTCAGCACTGCTTTCTTTTCTTTTCTCATAAATATTGAAATATTTCAGCCAATGTTAAAATTAAGCCTCATTCCTTTGAGTCATTTTGGTAGCAGATGAGTTTAAAGACTGAGTTACCAAACGCGGATGGAACTAAGGGACAAAGAAGCACAAATGACTGAAGTTTATGCTTGAGCAAGAGTATATCTCAAATGCGAGTACTCCGCAGAAGGTAGAGCAGTAAGCGATGTCGTCTCAACATGGACAGCTGGTAGGGGGAGGAGTCCACGTTGTAGTTGCTAACACCAAGTCTTACTCATTTGACTCTTTAGAAACTCAAAGTGAAGACCCGTGACAGAACAGCAGCCTGAATAATGTGGCAGACCGCCCAGACCGTCCTGGCTGACAAGTTTCCTTTCCCAGAGACTCGAGTTTAGTGAGCCAGGCTTGGTACAATTACTCCTTTTGGTGTTTCTCTGTCACTACTAAGAGGATATAATTTGTTCAAGTGTCAAGTAATAAAAGCACTCAATTTAACTAAATCATGTTGGTAAGATTGAAAGCATTTTCAATGGGCTGTTTCCTCCCGATGTAACTACTCTATTTAACTTAACTGAAGTGCCATCATTAGCGTTATAAGCACTGTTCTCTATGGATTGTTCTAGATTGTCAGCCATAGTCATCAAGTGAAAACCATAGGTATTAAGTTCCTTTCATTCTAAGAAAAGGAAGTGATGAGACATTTCAAAAAGGTTAACAAAACAAATAGAAAATCTGGCCCATCCTTCATCATCTTAACAGACTGGAGTTTTATACCAAAGCTCTCTAAGTATTTTGGAGAGAATCACAGTCAGGTTGAATTCCTGACTGGCAGGGGGTGAAGCAGGGGAGGGATTGGGTGGGGGGGGGCTCCTTCTGTTTAGATCTCAAGGTATCACTTCGACCACTGTGCCAAAAAAGTAGGCAGAGCTCCAAGACAACCTCTCAGAGACTGAGAGTCCAAAGCACGTCGGGACGACACTTAGTTACCAACTTGGATGCTGACACTCCGGAAAGCTGCAGAAAGCTGGATGGTCCAGAAATTATACACAAACTTGAGGAACATAACAAAGGGAATTAGAAATGATGGCCTGATGAATGCAGAGGCATCTGTAGTTCCCAGTACTCAGAGCGGTAAATATTTTTTCTGTAGGCCAAGTGGACAATGATAAAGCGCAATGTGTTTGAGATGCCAGTCAGGAACATGGCCTGATGGAGTCAGGAAAACCCAGGGATGAGGAGTTCAGAGACGTTTTTACAAAGCAAAGTTTTTGTTGTTGTTTAAGAAATGCAAAGATCAAAGAGCAGTACCTGCAAAACCTCTTAAAGAATCCACATTTATTCCACCAAAGAAAGCCAATATTTATATCATTGCTACATAAAACACAAGACACTACAAAACACTAGTTAACAGGAGACATTTGTCTGTCTGCCATCATTCCTACCTTCTAGGCCAAAAGAAGAATTATCAACCTAGACAGGGTAAGGCAAGACCCTGGAGGTAGGGGTATAAGCTGATCACGCTTCCCTTCCAGAGCGGGTCACCTGGACCACAGTTTAAACTTACAGTGACAACGGGGAAGAACGTTACACTGAATATAAGATTGAAATTTTAAGTTGAACCAGTCTCGAATTAACTCTTTATTATCACAGAGGTCAGAAGGCAATGGGATTGATTCAGGGTGCCAGTAAGGAAGAGTGAGAAACCATCTGATCGAGGTAAATTTATTTCATGTTTGTTCCCTGTCTATTCAAACTGTATTGTAAATACTGACAATTCATGAATTCAACACTTAGGAAAATAAAGTAGAGTCAGAGGTGAATGAATATCAGGAAAAGCTAGAATATGATCCAGGAAAAGATAAAAAGCAGTGGTGTGGAAGTCACGGAGAGAGAGTGGTGGGAAAGAGTATATCTGTGAAACGTGGAGAAATATAAGAGTACCACGTGATTAGAAGGCTAAAAAGGATTTGTTGATGTTTCCTGTCTCATGGCCCACCCAGCAAACCACATATTTTATAACCATGTACTAATACAGAAAGAATATGAGGTGGAATTATAAAATATGGTCAATTTTTTAAATTTTTCCAAAAGTTATTACATAAAAGGTGAGTTTCCATTAACCTCGTTCTAAATACCCGCCCCTGGCTTTGAACACACATATCCCATTGTTCTTGTCGCTCTTTGAAGCGGTTCTGGAAGTTCTCTTTCCTGAGTGACTTTAGTTGCACTGTTCCGGATGTCTCCATGTCCTGAATCAATTCCAAATGTTTACTTTTCATGGTCACTTTTCCTTTGGGGAGAGCCAGAAGTCGCATGGTGTCAGGTCCAGGTAGCAAGGCGGATGAAAAAACACTCCAATGTTTTTAATGAGCTGCATTTCTGCTGGATGAAATTTGGCAGCAGCAGTCACCACATTTTTGATCATCCCTCATAAAGACCCTCATGAAAA
>PVJO010019095.1:0-27589 GCA_004026905.1 Hystrix cristata | reverse complement strand
AAAAAATCAACCAATAACAAATGCTGGCGGGGTTGTGGGGAAAAAGGAACCCTCCTCCACTGTTGGTGGGAATGTAGACTGGTCCAGCCACTGTGGACATCAATATGGAGAGTCCTCAAAAAACTACAACTAGAGGTTCCATTTGACCCAGCTATTCCCCTACTGGGGATCTTCCCGGAAGAATTAAAATCGTCATGCCACAAGGACGTATGCACCACCATGTTCATAGCAACACAATTTGTAATAGCTAAGTCTTGGAAACAGCCTAAATGCCCAACAACCAATGAATGGCTAAAGAAAATGTGGTTTTTCTACACAACTGAGTACTACACTGCCACAAAAAGGATAAACTAGAGTCATTTGTATGTAAATGGATGTTCCTTGAGAACATACTATTAAGTGAAATAAATCAGACATTCATGAGTACACATCAAATTTTTTCTCTGATATGAGAAACCATAAGTGTGCATAAAGACATTGCAAGATACACAGTGTTCACAAATACAATCCTGGTCATTTGAAGACATGTATACACAGCTCAATTTCTCCTTCATGCTTTTTCTTTTAGAAAGATTCTGTTTACCAAAAAGAAACTTCAGCATTATAGGAAAAACTATTTTCCCAGTGAATTTACAAAAACCTAAGATTATCAATGGAATAAAGATTATCTTCCCGCTACTACCACCTTAATATAATCACGTGCCTATTGGAACACTAATATTCAAGCCCTAAGAGCACATTTTTTCAACATTGAGGGTGATTCTTAAAAAAAAACAAAAACATAAAAACTGCAGTGTGGTAAATGTAACATGGGTCTCTGCAAGTATTAAGTGTCTGAAATAGGCCGCTAATACAGCTAATATTATTTTATAAATAATTGTTCCCTTAGCAGTAAGTATAAGTCTACACATTCAAATAGTCCTACAAAATAAATACTGTGATTATGTACAATATGCCATGACAAACTAGCTTCAAATGCAAAAGCTCAACATCTTGATAAAGATTCTGATCAGAATAAAGTGTGACTCTAAAATGTAAAACATTGTCAGAATAATATCACATCTAAAAACATCCACAGTTTACACAAGTACTATGAGTTTTCAGTTTTGGAACAGATTTTTCCATTGCAAATTAAAATATGAACACATTGAAAATTTCTAATTTCAGTGATGACATCAGTTTTGGTCTTACTTTAATATTATTTTCTTTCATAAAAAGTTGCACTATGTGTGCACTAGTGATTCGATTGGTCTTTGGTAGTTCATAAATGTACATAAAGAAATCCCTAAAAGCCAACAGTACTTTATATGTATGTATATATGTGTATATATATATGAATCTCATCTCAGAAATGGTTGTATTTAACAGACCCACATATACTGATGTTAAACGTAAAAACTGTCACCTTGGAAGAAAGCATTTTCAGAAATGCCATTTATATTCTATTATATTAAATATTCCCAACTGAGTTTCAAACTCAACGAGTGATGAATAAAAGAATTTTACATCTCATTTACACTCAAAGCTAATCACAACCAAATTTACAGTATGATTAAAACAAGCCAATGCTTAAAAAAGTTTTAATTAAAGATAACAATTCCATGAAAGGAGAGGATAAAGAATGAGATGACTAGAAGTATTCGGTCTTAATAAGGCAATACAAAATAGATCCATTATCAAAGATCATTTAATTTTTAAAGATCGACAACACCAAAAGCATAAAGTGGAATATAAGAAAATAGCTTTTTATAAGTATGGCTTAAAAAAAAAAGTATGGCTTAATTAAAGCTGTTTACAGTTATTCTCTTCCACAGTAGTTAAGCATGGATTTAAAAGAATAAGAGATGAGAAATACAAGCACACGCAGCACACGGGGTCACAAGGGGTAGCATGCAAAGTTTGTGGAGCTATCTCTAGCCACCTCTGTGAACTAACTTGCTTCTGTTTTCTATCATGCTGTTGTTTTGAGCAATGGCTAACTACATGACTTTGTTTCCTTTGCAGTCTCCCCCACTTCTCTCTCTCTTTACTCCCCTCTGCCAACAGGAAACTCAAGGTCACCCTTATCTGGTCTCATCCCTGTTGCAGTGAAACATCAAGCTTAATTTTATTTAGACATTCACTGTAAAATTCAATCACTGCTGATATTTTACCTAATCACCCAAGATTATTTTTTTCATTGTTTTCTATTTGCTTGAATTCTACCATCTTGTCATTGTGTTCATCTCTCTCTTCTTAACTATAAATTGAATAATTTTTCAGGTCACCTTTGAGAGTACCACTCAACCTTATTCCTCGTTTTTAAACTACTATTTTCCATCCCATCTTATACTTCCCTCAACCAATACAGCTTTATCCCTCCTGTAGGTCTAATCCTTTTCATCCATCACTTGCCAGGATAATTTTCAAATCAAATCTGAAACAGCAGAACAATGAGACCAACAAGGTGTTCTTTGGTTCTCTAGGGTTTTTTTTTTTTTGGTGTGTGGGGGGTTGTGCTGGGCATTGAACTCAGGGCCTTTTGCTTGCTAGGCAGGCACTCTACCACTTGAGCTAAAACCCCAACCTCTTTGCTTCTCTAGGGAAAACAAGGTTTCCTATTATGAGTAGCAGAGATCTTCAATTCATATTTCTCTAGAATTTCTAGGAAACTGAGTCTATGTCTTTGAAAAGGATCCAGCAAGAGTGCCAATTAGCAGAAATAACTCCTCATTGTACTCTTATATTGAATGGGCACCTGAGGTATAAAAAGGAAGCAACAGAAGTGGTCTTATGATTCCTCCTTGCCAACCTGCTATACAGTGTCAAAAGTACAGGATATGAAACTAAGGACACTTGAGTTGAATACCAACCACATTTGCTCAAACCTTCTTTAGGAAAATCAGTATCTCTGAGCTTTGTTGTAGTCATTTCTTTTAGTTGTTCATTTTAATTGGTAAAAAGGTAACGCCATTCCAGGTTATCTGAGAAGATCGGGTATCAAGTTAAATAATGTATATGAAACATTTTTAAAAAACTATGAAGTTCAATAAAATTAAGCTATTTCATGAGATAAAGAATTTATATGACTATATTAGAATATTTGTTTCTGTTATGCAAATAGAAGCGAAGTATAAGCCTCCTGAGTCTTATTCCAAATTTGTTATATCGGAATCTATAGAAAATGAGGCCTATCCATCTGTATTTTTAAGGACACTAAAGTTTGACAAATACTATGTAATACTATACCATTTTCATTTTCAGTGTACTCTTTTTCACTTTAATGGGACTTTAACTGTCACAGAAAATTAAATTTTCTAATTATCTCAAAATCATTTGCTAAAAAATGATAAAGATTTTTGACACAAAACACTTTAATCAAATATTAAAATTAAGTAGTCTAGATTCTTAACTGCTTCTAACTATTACTTTACTTTACTATTACTTTATACATGCTTTTTAAACTAATTGCAGAACTAATTGTGACTAATCATTAAAACAACTCAATTTCCTGGGGAATTATAATAATTTATCAAATTTTAATATACTCAACAGCTGCCTAGGTAAAACACTATACTGGTTCTGCATCAATTATCCTAGTTAAAAATCACAGATGTTAAAATATATCTTCAACGTATAGATAGGCAAGATTTACCATGTCTGAGTTTATAACTTGTAACTGATGTTGTTTAAACTTTCATATTTACAATTAACTAGGTCTCCAAAAGTTAAGGGTGAAAAGAGAAAAGATAAACTGCCTATTTACCTGAGACAGGGTAAGAGGTAATGCTAAATCTTGTATAAAGGAGATAACAAAACCAAGATCCAAGACCACCTAAAACAATAAGAAATATAAATAAATATAAAAAACAATGAATGAATAATTGTGCCTAAGGTAAGAGAATAAAGTTATATTTTAAAAATAATATTTGGCTTTTAAAAAGCTACCTTTTATTATTAATATGATGAAATGAGCATATTCAGCTATTCACATATTTCATCCTAACACACTTAGGAGACCTAGTTATTGATCCTAAGTGTTTGAGCATGTGTTAAATTAACACTAATATGTTATTAGAGGGTACATATTAGAGGGTGTCATTTTCTTGGATAAAAAACAAATATCCACCATTACCAGAACAGATAAATTATGATATATTCATACAGTGGAATACTCTAAATCAGTGAAAACGAATGAACCATAGCTAGAGGCTGTAACATGACTGAGGAACATAACACTGTGATAATTTCCAAAAGCAAGACAGAACAACAAAATTAGTATTTCATTTAGACAAAAAGCTAAAAAATGCACCCCTAAAGAGCATATTATTTATAGATTAAAATATTATCTCAAAACTATAAAGAAAAACAGGGAGATTACATATAAATTCAAGACAGAGGCTGCCACTGAAGAAGGAAGGTAGTAAAGGAATGTGAAGAAGGAAAGTAGTAAAGGAATATAGAAAAGTGTGAACAAGGGAATTTATAGAAAATGGTAATTTCTTTCCTTTAAATCAAGCAATATGTCACAAGGGCATGTTTTCTGTATTTTATTTTTTTGCAAAAATATTTTACAAATATTATTTTATAGGTAGGAATTCAGTATGTAATAAGAACAACTAAATTTTATATTGTCTTTTCTTTCTATACGTTCCCCATAATAAGTTTTGTAACATATCAATTTCTTGTTTTCAACATAAGCAATTATAACTGTATATACATTTACTTTAAATGGTTCTACTGCTGTGCCTAAATTTTAAAAAATTCTAAATCTACTTTTAACAAAATCAGACATTCAAGAAAAAATATAAGAGCAAAGTTTGGTCAAATTAGTTTCAAAATGCACAAAAATAAAATACATTAAACTTATAAGTGGCTAACACAGGCTGTGTAACAGCTTTTACATAAGAGGGACACAAATAGCAAATAGTCTAATTGAAGAAATATATTCACATCTTAATTTTACTAAAAAAACCTGATTATATCCTAAGGATATACCTCGTAAGAAATTCTGCAAGTTGCAAAACATTTAAAAAATATTTAGAAAGACTTACTCATATAGATTACTTATATATAACTCTAAGAAGTTTACATATATATGTGTATATCTCTTGGAAATGCTAAAGATTTTGGTGGTCTATATGTTGATTATAGAAAGAGCTGTGGTAAAAATGTTAAGGTCTAGGGAGTATCTTTTTTAAAAAAATTCTCCAGTGGTGAAATACAATTGCTCACCTAACATGAAAACTGGTGAAACAATGATAAAATTTGGTAAGTTTTATATTTCTATAATCTGTCTTGTTTTTTAAGTATGAGAATACAAAATAAAAATAATCTGGGGCTGGGGATTTAGCTCAGTAATTAGAGTGCTTGCCTTGCAAGCACAAGGCCCTGAGTTCGATCCCCGACACCACCAAAAAAAAAAAAAAAATCTTTATACAGCTTCACCTCCATGAAAGTGGTTCCCAGACTGCACTTTCCTAGAACCTTTACTCAGAAAGTTTTGTTTTTTAAGATTAAAAGCTCATAATTAAGTAACAGAAGCCTATCACCAATCATCATTAACAAAATAGTATAAATCATTAGCTTTAGAACCATTTTTCTTGGAAGAGAAACAAACCTAAGGATAAAATGAAGCTTATCCAATTATATATGTATTTCTCTCACATATTGAAACTTTAGGGTGCTTTTTTTTTTTTTTTGGTGCTAGGTATCAAACTCAGAGGCTTGTGCTTGCTAGGCAAGCACTCTAACCACTGAGCTAGATCCCCAGTTGAAATTTTAAAGACGAGAAAAAAATTTAAACCCAAACTTCTTAAATTGTGCTCTAAAAGACTCACTCTAATTTTTTTCCAAACTGCTATCTTATTTCTTTGAAATTCGAGCGATATAAACGGAAATACAGCGACGCCTATGCCAAAGATCTCTTCCTTCCCAAATCCAGAGATTGGTGTCTAACAAAATACCTTTGGGCATTTTAATGTCACGTATAAAACGCCAACCATTATCTAGTATTTCGATTAATCGCCCACCCATTAATTTAGAGAGATTTCATAGTAATTTTCATATCTCACATCACCTATGGTAAAAAACGTATATATATATAAAGTATGAATATATACTTCTTAGCACCGTTAGTACCTCTTAAAACTAGCCTACATATTTTTCTTTCCATTCAACCTAAAACTAAGGCTCACGATCCTTTCTAAAGCCTCAAGTGACCGTCACAATTTAAAATCGCCAACCGCGCTAAGCCTCTAAACCCTTATTTTATATAGCAATAATTTTTAAAAAGTACTTTAAAAACCCTATACCTTTCTCCTTCGTCCGTTAACATTTAAGCTCTGAAAACAGGTGAGGGGCAGAGTATGAAATCTGAGGGAGGAGGTGGGGAGGAAGTTTTGCAAGAGTTCAGAGTATGACAAAGGAAAGAACTGGAAGGTTGAGGAAAAGCGTTAGGTGCTCTGTTAGATCACAGGCACGTGAGGGACCTGTGGGGGAGGGGCGTAACCTCTTGCCCTGGAGCCCCGCACCGCCCCCAAGCGACCGAAGCTGGTCCTAGCCGTAGCGCTTTGTGGCAGCCATTTTGACGCTGGTTCAGCCCCTCCCCCTCCCTCTCCTCCTCCTCCCTCCCCCCCTCCCCGGCCCGGTGCACAGGGCTCCGCCTCCCGCCCGTGGCGTCAGAAACAGGAAGTGGGAATCTGCTGCGCGGGCGGCCGGGAGGAGCGGCGTAGTTCTCCGCGCGCTCTCGCATCCAGCCAGTGAACTAGTACTGCTGCCCTAGGTATTGGTACCCAAGAAAAATCTTGGAACCATGTCGAATATGGAGAGTATCCTTTCCCGTCTGACAAAGGTGCTGTTCGGGCCTAGCGAACGGGGGAAGGGCGGGGGCTGGGCCTCTGGGTGGCGCCTGGTGGTAATTTTTGTTGATCCAGTTGTGCAGTGAGAGCGTTTGCATGGATTGGTAGGCTCCGGCAGCTCGGCTTTTGCCTTTTTTTTTCCCCCCAGTTTGTTTATATGCCTCTTTTGTTTTGTTTTTCTGGTAGCTACAGCCATCTGAATCAGGGAAAGTGGACCTGCTTTGGGAAGGGTCAGGGAAGTCGCCAGACTGATTTTAGATTATTGAGCACGAACCTTGCCACGTTGACGACTGCTGTCACTTGTCCTTGCAGTGAATTGCCTGCTTTGGAAATTAATGTGGAATGGTGCGCTAACAGAGGCAAGGTAACAAGTTCGCCAAAGGTTTGGGGTAGAAGTGTAGGTTTTGAATGCAGTACTTTGATATGTAATTTTTGGCTAACTGCACTTCTTCCTTTTTCTGGGTTGAGGTGACTGGTTATAAGGTAAAATGCTTATTATGAGTCTTCCAGACTAAGATGATTGCTTGCTTGCTTATTGATTTAATGCATGAAGAAGCATCGTTCTTTAAAGCTATGAAATTCAACAGTTATCCCGTTGTCCTGTGTTGAGCAATTAGAACGAAGCTGTGTGAAGCCATGGAGAGAGATGAAATTGTTTTTCCATAACTGGAGATGTCATCGGAGGATCTCCATAGTGCTGAAATTGCTCTTTCCAGAGGTTGTCGTTAGAGGAAATAGAGTGTCTTGCCTTTGAATACAACTGGGAAAATTGATAAAATTTGGGTCATAATAGTGTGATAGCTCATGTTACAGCTCTTTGGCTTCATTAGTTTGTAATCCTGAAATATAGAAAGGTTTTTGGTGAAAGGATTAAATTACATAAGTCACCCTGAGACTATTCCTAATATTATATCGTGTGCTGGACGGGCCAAGGTAGACCAAGAATAAAGTGAACATTCGACGAGGGGTACAGATGGATCATTTCATGGACAGAATAGATGACTAAGCAGGCCCATTTATCCTGCAGTTTAAAGCATAGTAAAAAAGGTGTAGTTGTACTACATAAAGAGCACTGGACTATGAGAAGATCAAATTTTAATTCCAGTTCCTTTTAAGAAATCTCTGACTTAGGACAAGTCATATAGCCTGTCATGCAAAGTTTACTCATCTATAAAACATGATAACTGACCTGCCAACCTTATTAAGCTGCTTTAAAGATAATAGGAAACAGAAGTGCCTCCTGCATTGTAAAGCTTTGAACATGCTATTAAGTATGAGGAAATAGTTTTTAAATTGTTATCTCTTCTCCCAGAATTTTTGGAAAGCTTTGAGGTGGTAGTTCTGAAAGTGTTTTTGTACTCTGGTAGTGCAGGCTATTTTTGTTTTACCTAAGACTCCTGTATTTGATTTCCAATAACAAGATAACTGGTTACTAATTTTCTGTCATTCAAAAGTATACCTGACTATAGTCAGAATTAATGGTGCTGTTGCTAAGTTTAATACCTAACAAAAATGAAGTACCCTCCAGCCTGCCAGATGAAGTTAAAAGGTTTAAATTGATTCATACCATCTGGCTGTGATTACTTTAGGTTCATCTATGTGGAATTCAGACCTTATCCTTGCAGTATAGAAAAGAAGAGTGACTTGGAGTCAGACTTGTCTTCTATAAATAACTTGAACTAAAACTTGAGTAACATTTTTTCCGTTTTGAAATGCAGAATTTCCTTCTTGTAGTATATAAGGCCAAATGTGCTAACATAATTCATTTATCATGGTAATTTCGACTTCTGCTTTTGAACAATTGAAAAGTTTACCATTGTGAGTTATGGTAAATCTCACTTTTGAGAACTTGATTGAATTGCCTAATACATTTTTGTGACATATTCATGTTGGTGTTTTACAAGTACATAATTGCATATTTACAGAGCATGTGTGGAGACAGGGTTAGATGACTAAAGGAGTGAAAAAAATAGCAGGGCAATAATTAAGGGATGCTCCCCTGGTCCACACTGCCGCTGCTTTTTTTTTTTTTTCCTTCACTATGTTATTACTTCTTTGCTGGTTAACTCATAACTCATTTTGCTGTTGGATTAGTTCAAATATAATTGCTTTGTATAAGCTTCTTGTCTTCTGAATCTTCTAACCTACCATCCCTGCTGAAAGCTAGGAATCCAAGAGTACCATTTCCCAGCATTTCTATATTCCTTTCCACATCTGTTTTCTCCTTAATTTTAACTTCCCTGCCATTGTTGTAGTTATATTTACTTATCTATAATTAGACTGTAAATTCCTGGAAGAAGGGGTTCTTTTTTCTTCCATTCCTCGTTTCCTCAGACAGCACTAGCCTCATAGGACAAAATGAACAAATGGACTTCTATTAATAGTTAATAATTAAGATGTATTTGAGTCTTTACTAATGGGCTAAACAATTTACCCATGTTATGGGTTACAGTTCTGTTCCTAATTTTGAGCAGCTTTGAGTCTAATGGAGCCAGGGCATGCACAGGTGGAGGTAAATAGCAATATGAAGTAGCACATACTAATTCAGATGAGTGCTAAAGCAGCTGATTCTTGATATTTTACATGTACTTACTAAACTCATGGAGATTGTATGCAAAATTTTGCTTGTTACTGTATGCATTTTCCTGGGGAGACTGTAGTTATCTTTTTCCTAGGGATTCTAATCTGAAAAAAGGTTAAGACCAATCAAGTACAAATTAAGAACTCTAGACGTGTTGAGAATAGACAAAGGGATGTTCTGGACTAGTGTTACAGTTTCCTTTTGTAGTCACTCAGGCAACTGAACCTGTGTTATAGGCAGAGATTTCTAACTACCTTAAAAATGTCTCTTAGCCCTTACAAATTTTATGAATCACTTTAAATACTAAGGCAAAACCAATTACATTTTAGTCTTTGAGGCTGTGCTAGTAGTGACACACATATCGTGATGTATTTTTATGAAGATACTGATAGTAATCAAATTTGCCTTTTTTCAGATTTGCTTTTTTAATTTGTTGCCTGACATTAGCCCAATAATTTATGGCCTGGCCATTCACTAGACTGTTGCTTTTAACAATATGTATTACATATAGAGGTTATTTATGGTTCATTTGAGGCCTCATTTGAGGCCTAATTCTGAACAATTTTCTATAAAAATTAAATGGGGGAAATAAGAGTTCAGGTGTATTTGAATTCCTAGTTGTTCTTGTATTACACAATTACGCTTCATTTTGTCTCTGGGCTTCAATTTTCACATTAGCAAGATAAGTGGGGTTGACAAAGCTCTAAGGTTCTTTCAGTTCTGATGATCTCAACTGACTCTGATCCCAGTTTACCTCCCTGAAACACACAAGGTATAATCAAAATGCTGGAAACTTAAGAAAGTTAGAGCTGTATACATAATGCCACTTGTCATCAAATATATGAATAGTCTGTGGTATTGATACCACTGCTTAAGTATGGGTCAGCTGCTAGTGGAACATTTTTTTTTTTATTTCCTGCTTCTTATCTCCTTTTTCTTTTCAACCTCTACTTCCTTGCCTCGAGAAGATTCCATGGTCCTGCTTTTGGCACTTATAATGAAGTAGCCTCTGCCCTACTGTATTTGGATTCCTTTCTATAAATATCTATAGGTAACTGACCATCATAATTTTTCTTTAGGAAGCAGAGTGAATTTAATCTATTTTAAAGTAAGGCTTCTCTCTATGTATACAATAACTTCTTTGCACCCCAATGATTCTTATTTAAACTTTTTAAACCAATATTTTTAATAAGACATTTCTGATTTCTGTTCATTGCCTATGAGTAAGGTAATTGCAAGTAAATGGATTTATATAGAATGCTTTAAAGACAAATTTAAGGCTTTTGATATCCTTACTCACTGGATTGTTCAGTTAAGATAAGTGACTTAGCAAAGTCATGGAGAAGTAATTAGAATAGCCGTCATTTATTGAACGCCCACTTAAGCCAAAGTTTGTGTTGTAGATTTTGTATACATTTCTCTTAAATCCTCAAAGCAGCACTGAAAGACAAGTAGTGTTATCTGCATTTTGTAGAAGAGGAAAGTTAAACTATGTAAGCCAAAATGTTTGTAAGTATAAAGTAGAAGGACTGGGCTGGGCTCTGAAGTCTGTTGTGTTCACTTTCCACAGTGCTCGCAGAGCTAACAGCTCAATTCACTGATGTGTATTGGAGTCTTAGAGTTATGCAGTGCTACTCTTTGCATAT
Organism: Hystrix cristata; assembly: GCA_004026905.1. Lineage (NCBI taxonomy): Eukaryota > Metazoa > Chordata > Mammalia > Rodentia > Hystricidae > Hystrix > Hystrix cristata. Next base: position 16,523 of record PVJO010019095.1, on the reverse strand, counting down.
ATTGACATTCCATTTGAAATTTTGCTTTAAAAAGATTTGGAAGAAAATAGGAATATACCCAATCACTTGGGAAAACCTAGCCCAGATTCTTTTGAAGACAGGTCTGGTTCACAGATATTCCCTGTTAAAACGTATCCCTATATAATGTGGTACTATAAAATTTGATTTTGTAAACTTGAAAAATGAAGAATTAATTTGTTTTGGAAATTTGAAATGATTAAAATGTTCAAACTATTAATTTTCTTATTTATCAATCTTAAGGACCAAGTAAATTCTTTTTTGTGTTTTTTTTTGTTTGTTTGTTTTTTGTTATTTTCTTTGTTTGTTTTGCTTGGAGTTTGGCAGGGTGAGAGAAAGGTATTGACCTTGATTGAGATCTTTGAGAACTGTTTCTTGCAATGCCAAGAAGGAAACATCGTAGTATTTGCTAAATTTGGGGTGGGAGTTAGACCAGCCAGGAAGTGAAGTACCTCTGGCTAGAGCAGATATTAAGCATACAGTGACTGTGAACTAGGTATTGTCTCAGTTCCACCTCCAGCTGACTGTGTGAGCTCTCAGCCCCAACTTGTCATTATAAACTAGAATTTCACTGAATTTTAATTTATTCAAAATTCTAACATCTTTTCTGATTTATTAGACCTCAGTATTTTAATAGCTGAGAGCGAAAGAAGACTGTAAGCCATATATGCAAATAACAGAAGAAACAGTTAACAGTTTGACATCAAAGGAGGAAACGGAAAACTATCCATTACATCAAAAAATAGTTATTTACAATTATTGTGTTTGATTTCCAATGATCAGGAAAATGTAGCATCTTGTAGATTACTCAGAAAAATGTGACTCTTTTAAAAACTTCACCAAAAATTGTGTAAGAATTGTTTAAGCATTTAAAAAATGTCCTGAACCTCAGCTTAAAAAGGTCCCCTTATATGGAACACTGTTATATGTGAGAGTGTTGGTTAATAAGTATGACACTAACACTGTAGTGATAGCAGTGTAGCAGTAGGAGTAGTAATAGATTTTTTTGGTTTGTTTTAAATTAATTTTATTGGTACAATTTGGTTATACATAATGATCACACTCGTCATAGGGAATTTGTACCTGTACATAATGTATCTGGATTCTTCTTTTTCCTCAATCCCCTCTCCTCCCTTCAACCCCTCTTCCCCTCTTTATTTCTGAAGGCTTTGTTGCTATATTTTTCCTTCTATTCTCTTCCTTTCTCTGTCCCCCTCTTCCTTGTTCCCCTTCCCATTTGAACATTTTCTTCCTGTTTCCCAAAATATGTTATACAGTTTGGTCCTTATTTACCCTTTCAATTTCTCACACCAGAGAAACAATGTGACATTTAAAGATATGTGTCCAATTTATTACACTTAAGAGTATAGTCTCAAGGTGTATGCATTTACCTAGATATGTCTCAAGTTTATCTTTCTTCATGGCAGAGTAGTACTCCATTGTATGAAAAAAAAAAAACTCTTTGTCCATTCATCCACTGATGGACATTTGGGCTGTTTCCAAGATTCAGCTATTGCAAATTGTGCTACTATAAACATGGGTGTGCATATATTGCTGTGGTATGATGCTTTTAATTCTTTTGGGAAGATGCCGACAAGGGGGATAGCTGGGTCAAATGGAACCACTAGTTTTAGTTTTTTGAGGAATCTCTGCACTGATTTTCACAGTGGTTGCACTAGTGTACACTCCCACCAACAGTGGAGAAGGGGTCCTTCTTCCCCACAACCCTGCCAGCATTTGTTATTGGTTGATTTCTTGATAATAGCCATTCTTTGTGGAGTGAGATGGAATCTCAGCATTGTTTTAATTTGCACCTCTAGAATGACCAGTGATGTTGAACATTTTTTCATGCATTTATTTGCCATTTGTACTTCTTCATGTGAGAAATGTCTGTTCATTTCAGATGCCCATTTTTGGATTGGGTCTTTAAATTTGAGGGGGTCTGAGTTTTTTTTTTTTTTTTGAGTTGTGTATATATTCTAGATATTTGTCCTTTGTCTGGGGAACAGCTGGCAAAATTTTTTTCCTAGTCAGTGGGTTGTTTCTTCACTCTGTTGGTAATTTCTTTTGCTGTGCAAAAGCTTTTTGTGTGTGTGTGTGTGTGTGCTGGGGATCTAAAGTTTTTTTTTTTCCTAAAGCTTTTTAATAAGATCTCAGTTGTTGATTCTTTGTGATAGTTCCAGTGTGATAGGGATTTGTTCATAAAGTTTTTACCTACACTCATGTCTTCAAGAATACTACCTATTCTATCTTCCAGCAGATTTAGATTTAGTGTTTGTTTTAGTATTTAGATCTTTGATCCATTTCTATTTTACTATAGTGCATGGTGACAGATAGGGGTCTAGTTTTAATCTGCAGCATGTGGAAAGCCAGTTTTTCCAGCACCATTTAATAAAGAGGCTTTCTTTCAGGGAAGGTGTGTCCCCCTTTGTCAAAGATAAGGTGAGTGTGTTTGGAGTTGTTTCTGCATCTTGCATTGGTCCTTGGGTCTGTTTTTTTTGCCATTAGCATACTGTTTTTATCACAGTAGCTTTGTAGTATAATTTCAGGTCAGGGATTGTAATGCCCCCTGCCTTGCCTTTGTTTTTTCTGATATTTCTTATTTAAGATGTGCTTTATATGCCTATACATAATAAATTTTCTTGTGCCTCATATGGTTGAAAATATATTCTCAAATTATTGGGCAGAACTGTCTACAATTTTTGAATTACTAAATCAATCTTAATGAGGTCTCTCATAACTTCTGTAACCTTAGTTTTTTCAATTAACTGAGTTGTGTTAATATCCCACAATATTTATCAGTTTCTCTGTTATTTTAATATATGTACAGATAATTTGAGCCTCTAATAGAGGTACATGGAAATTTATAATTTTACATCAACTTGTGAATTTTTATTGTATTTATACTGACCCTTCTTTTAAAATGTATAATGTGTGGCTTTTATATAGTATGTTTTGATTGATACTAATACAGCTAAATCTCCTTATTCTAGATTGTTTGATACAACATTTTCTTTTTTTCATCTTATCTGTGGCTTTATGTTTTAAAGTGTTGGTAAAGCACACAGCTGTAATTTACTTCATTTTCTTAATCTATCCTGACATTTTGGGGATGTTTCTATTCTTTTATTGTATGATTTCTTTGTTCCCTGTTTTCTCTGTGATTTACTGCTTTTCTTTTGGATCAATTAATGTGATTCACTCCAGTATTTCCTTTACTACTGGGGAAATTGCATGCTACTACTTTCGTGGTATCCTTGACATTTTGACATGCATAGTTGAGTTAATAAAAATGTTTTTCTTCTGAATAATACAAAGATTTTGATATGTTTAACTTCATTCCCCCCCACCTTCTGGCTTACATATTTTCATTGTCTGTTTTTGTTAATCCTGCCTTTTTTTTTTTTAATCTCCAAAGTTATGTGCTCTCAGTCTTAGGTAGTATTTATCCGGACTTACCCATCTTTACCATCTTTCTCCACCAAGCCTTTTACTATATCAGACCTAATTTTTTTTGTAAAGTACCATCGCTTTTCATTATTCATGGATTCTGTATTTAACAGTTTGTCTAGTTCCTGAAATTCGTAACATGACAATACTTGAGGTGTCTTCATGGTTATTCCAGAACATGCACAAAATAATGAAAATTTTAACTCATCCGACGTGAATGTTCTCTTCTGAACTCTGAAAAGGCAGTGAATGTTCAGCCTTTTTATATCAGTTCTCATACCTTAAGCAAGTGTCTTTCACTGCCTCTTTATTGCTGCATTTTTCATATTTGTATGCTTTCTATTGCCGATTTCACTGTTTAAAATTATCTTCAAAGTAGGCCGGGGATTTGGCTCAGTGGTTAGAGTGCTTTCCCAGCAAGTGCAAGGCCCTGAGTTTGATCCCCAGCACCAAAAAATAAATAAATAAATAAATAAATAAATAAATAAATAAATAAATAAATAAATAAATAAATAAAATAAAATAATCTTCAAAGTTTAGTGCTTCAAGTATTGTTTAGTGTTTCTAAGTGCAAGAAGGCTGTAATATGCCTTATGAAGAAAACCCATGTTAGAGATGCTTCTTTCAGCCATGAGTTTTAGTGCTGTTGACTCCAAATTCAGTGGTGATGAATGAACAGTATAAAGTAAGATTTGTTATAACAAAAACATGTAAAATAAGGTTATACTTTGATCAGTTGGTGGAAATGTAACTACAGGCTGGCTTATTGGAACCTATCTTATTTTTCTCTAGATGCATTGGAGCAGTGTTTGCTAATTCAGTTTTTGTGGCAAATAAGACATAATTATCTTGAATAACATACATTGGTTGTATATCCTTTGAAAGTTACTTTAGTGTTTTGTTTGAAAATTCTACTTAGCCTGATTTTGGATCTTTTGTAAGTTGTCTGAAAATTCACCATGGCTCTTCTAAAATTTTTCTAGTACTATCTACTATGATGTATCTAGATGTGGACTTATTTTTATTCATCCTTCTTGGGAATTTTTTCTGCTTCTGTTTTCTTCCTCTCATCAGTGAGGGAAAACTCTGAGGCATTATCTCTTTTGAGTGTAATCTTTCCCGCATTCTCTGTAGTATGATTTTCTAGAATTATAGCCGTTATTTAGACCCTGCTATTCTATTATCCCTACCATCTTTCATATTAACTTTATTTTTTACATTCATCTTAATTCTGATACTGTAGTCCAATTTTTAAATTTTCCTCTCAGCTTTATCCAATTTTCTGTTTTACCCATCAATCCAACCAAAGTGACAGGAATCCTGGAATTCCTGGGTTGAGGATGTTTCCTCAGCTTGAGAATGTTTCTTCAAACCACTTTAATGTTTTGAGTTGGGGTTTTCCAGATCATTCCAATAATATACATTTGAACTCAAAATCCACATGAGGATCTAGCTGTAATTATAAATCTCAGAGGAGCCTTTGTTCTGTACCCTCTTTCCTAGTGAAAAACAGTGAAGACAGATAATCTTGTCATTTCATCTTACTTTGCCAGCTGATAAGAATTTTTTCTTACTACTCTACCTTCATGTTAATAATGTACCCTTCAAGAGTTATTATAGCTTTCTTTAGAAAGCTCAGTTACAACAGAACACTCTAGAAGGATTCAGGAGCTTCAGTGGTTGCCTACTCCTCTTAGTTCATTCTTCATCTGTGGCTCTGTGCCCTAGAATTTCCCTTGCTGTTTTGCAAACAAAGTTCTGCATTTAAAATAACTTTTTTTTGAAGTTTGTACCATACTTCAAGGTGTTTTTCTAAAGCTTAGGTTTCTTTATGTATTGTAAGAAGTCACTCATTTATTTTTAGATATACAGGGAAAACACATTGTGGTATTTAATGGACTTTTGTGTTTGGATCTATTAATATTTTGGGCCCACATTTTATTCCATGGCCAATTTTAACTATTAAGGAAGGGTTGGATATAATTGGCAGTATAGTCAGTCCTCAGCATTTGTAGCATATAATAAATTTCACCTAAAATAATTGGCTTCATAATTCAGCTTTTAAATATAATGACTGTTTTTTCTGTAGAGACAGTGATTTTTTTGAAGATGATTAAGGAAATGAAAAATTCATTCATTTTCCTTTCTTTGTTTTTATCTGTATTAGTGGTTATAATTTTCAACAAGATTGGATTTCCCCTCCCACTCTAAGTGACATGTGGCAATGTCTGGAGTCACTGTTCTGAGACACCTCCAGTTTGTGATAATTATTATGTTTTCCATGCTGTTCATAAATTTGACTCTTTTGAAGAGTATGTTGGTAAGTTATATCAAATGTTCAGGATTGTGTGATGTTTTCTCTTGAGTAGATTGAGTTTATCCTTTGGGTATCAACACCATAGAAGTGATGCTGTACCCTTCTCAGGTTATCATTTCAGAAGGTAATGATTTTGAAGTATCTTACTAGTAATGATGTTCACCTTGGTTAAAGTGCTGTGTGCTAGGTTTCTCCACTGTAAAACTATTTTTCCCTTTATAATTAGTAAATACTGTATTTTACTGGAGAGATTCAAATTGTTTTATTTTGTAAAATACTTTGTGATTAGTTGGTTGTAATAGCCTAATATTATTTGATAAATTTCATAATTTTAACATCGTGTTTGTGGGTAGTTATGCTGGGAAACTGACTTTCTGAATAGCCTTAACCTATATTTTCAGAACACCTATTTAACTTGAAGTTTGCTGCAAAAGAGCTTAATAGGAATGCCAAGAAGTGTGATAAAGAAGAAAAGGCTGAAAAGGCAAAGATTAAAAAGGTAGACCACTTTTTAATATTTTTCTCATGAAATAAGCACAATTAATTATGGAGGCATGGTAAATTGTGTATTGTGTTTTACAGTGAACAAAGATTAATTACTACTTTCAGCATTCTAAAGCAAATAAGTTATTATCGTAAGTAATTAACAATGGCTGTGTTTCTTACTGTGTTTACATGTGTGTTGCTATTTATATATACAAGCATGGCCCACAAAAATGCAGTTTAATTGTTCTCTGTTACCTACATCTAATGACTGTCTTTGCTTTTGAGCTAAGACCACTCTTACTGAGAAGTGTAAAGCTCAGTATTTAAATTTTGGTGACTTTAATTTCTATGCTTTATAAAGTTTATAACATTGCATAGTATTCATGATTATTTTGGTTTCTGTATTTGCTAGGAGGATTCACAAGACTCAGTATATAGTTGTACTCAGGACTATATTTCATTGTAGTGAGAGGATACAAAGCAGAATCAGTAAAGGAAAGAGGTGCATGGTACAGAGTCTGGGGGATACAGGCTCAAGCTTCCAAGAGTGCTTTCCTGTTGGAGTCAAACAGGGAAAGCCTAATTCTTCAGATCTTTATGACAGCACATGTGGAATATTGTCTATTTGAGAAGTTCTCCCGGTCCAGAAGTCTGGGGTTTTTGTTGGTAGTCAGTAATGTTGGCATTTTCTGTATAACACATGCCAAAGTTCCAGATCCTTAGAAGGAAATCAGGTGTTTGATGTAAACCAGGTGTATTTGTACAGTTTAGGCATGGTGAGCCACTCTTGACAGTTCTGAGTACTATCTACAAATCCAAGTTTCTCGATACCAGCCAAGTGGAAAACTTATGAGTAGGTTTTTCTAAGTCTAGTAGGCTCAAGCCCATCATGTTGTTTTTGAACATGTGTATTTATACATGTATGTTTAATGCTATGTTATCTTAGGTATTCAGTTATTTGTTCCCTTTCCCGATATAATACGTTTTAGCCTTTATTTACACTTTCAGTTTCTCACACCAGAGAAACAATGCGGTGTTTAAACATGTGTGTCCAATTTATTTCACTTAAGAGTATGGTCTCAAGATGCATCCATTTACCTAGAAGTATCTCATGCTTCTCGATACTCTTGAGAGAACTATACAAAAGTAAAAGGAGATAGAAGTACTTAGGCTTAGTTGTAAGTTGATGTATTATGATTATCCCTTTCTAAAAATGTATTTCCAACTACTACAAGTAAATAAAAAAACCCAAAATATGTTTATATATTGAGGAGGTTAGATATAAAGAAAAAGTTACTTTTGAGCTATCAGGTATTAGGCAAGTATAACACTATGAAAATGGACAAATTATTCTACCATACGTAATCCTAATGTCTTTTCATGTAAGCAGTTTGCTGATAGGGAGCTGTGCTTCCTGAGCATATATCTATTGAATTGTGATTCTACTCTTCCTGCAGAAATTTCTTGGCAGTTTACTTTTCATTTTCTTCTGCTTTCTTCCTCTACTTTCTATGAGATTTTTACTCTTCATCCTTCTCTGCTTATTTTCCTACTCTATTCAAACACAGGGTGTACAACAAACTTTTTATTAGTACAAGTTTGAAATTCTAGCAGTTTACAGTCATCTTGGGGTTTAGTTACATGTACACATTTACAACTTTTTTTCTAATTCCCTTCCCCTTCCCTCCCCCTCCATCCTCCTTCTCTGATTCCCCTATCACCTTTTACATACTTGTTGATATTATTTGTCTTAGCTCACGTTATGGCATATATTTACACTGACTGGAGTTATTAGGATCTGGTACATGGCACATCTTTATTCCTCTCACTTCCTCATCCCCTACTTACCCTTTGTCCTTGTTTCCTTGGACCATTTCCCTATTGGATGAGATCTGTCCCCTTGTCCATTTCAATTCTTTTTTTTTTTTTTAATCATTTTCTTTGCTTGTGCTTTGCCTCACTCAAATGAGCCATACCATATGGTATTTAAGCTTATGTGTCTGATTTGCTTCACTTAGTATTATATTTTCCAGGTGCATCCATTTTCCTACAAATGCATCAGAATCGTCGTTCTTCTATAGCAGAGTAGTATTCCATTATATACAGATACCACATTTTGTTTATTCAGTCATCTGTTGATGGGTATACAAACTGCTTCCAGGATTTAGCTATTATGAATTATAGTGCTATAAACATTGGTAGGCTTGTATCATTGTAGTGTGATGACTTAAGCTGTTGGGGGAAGATACCTAGCAGAAGAATGGCTGGGTTGTATGGAATTTCTAATTTCAGTTCTTTGAGAAATCTCCATACTGATTTCCATAATGGTTATACTAGTTTATAGTCCCACCAACAATGCAGGAGGGTTCCTTTTTTGCCAGAGCCATGTCAGCATTTGTTATTCTTTGGTTTCCTAATATTGCCATTCTTTCTGGAGTAAGATGGAATCTTACCATTGTTTTAATTTGCATTTATTTCATGCCTAGAGATGTTGAACATTTTTTCATGTATTTGTTGGCCATTTGTATTTCTTCCTCTGTGAAGTATCTGTTTATTTCTCTAGCTTTTTTTTTTTGGAACTGGAGAGCGAACTAATGGCCTTGTGGTTGCTAGGCAAGTGCTCTAACCACTGGGCTAAATCCCCAGCCCCCCGTTTCTTGACTGGGTCTTTAATTTTAGTTGGTTTAATTTTTTTTTTTTTAGTTCTTTCTATATTCTAGATATTAGTCCTCTGTCTGAGGAGTAGCTGGCAAAATTTTTTTCCGATTCTGTAGGTTTTCTTTTCACTCTGCTGATTGATTTTTTTTTGCTGTGCAGAAGCTTTGATATAGTCCCATTTGTTGAGTCTTGCTGCTATTTCTTGTGCGACTGAGGTTCTGTTTAGAAAATCCTTTCCTACGCCTGTGTCTTCAAGTGTTTTAACTATTTTATCTTCCGGAAGGTTTAATGTTTCTGTTTTAATGTTTAGATCTTTGATCCATTTTGATTTTAATTTAGTACATGGTGAGAGACGAGGGTATAGTTTCGTTCTTCTACAAACGGATAACCAGTTTTCCCAACCCCACTTGTTGAATAGGCTCTTTTCTTCAGCATGTGGTTTTGGCCCATTTGTCAAGGATCAAATATTTGCATATGTCTGGGGAGGTTTCTGTATCCTCAATTCTGTTCCACTGATTCACATGTCTGTTTTGTTCCAGTACTATGCTGTTTGCATCACTATTGCTTTGTAGTATACCTTCAATTCAGGTATTGCTATACCACCTGCTTTTCTCTTATTGCCCAAAATTACCTTGCTATCCTCAGTTACTTCTGGCTCCGTATGAATTTCAGGATTGTTTTCTCAAGATCTGTAAAATATGTTCTTGGTATTTTGTTTGGGACTACATTGAATCTGTATAAAAGTTTTGGAAGTATGGCTATTTTGATAATATTGGTTCTGCCTAACCAGGAGCAAGAGACATCTTTCCATTTTCTGTTGTCTTTTTCAATCTCCTTCTTCAGAATACTGTAGTTTTCTTTGTAGAGGTCTTTCACTTCCTTAGTTAGGTTAATTCCTAAGTATTTCATCTTTCTGGAAGTGACAGTGAATGGTATTGTTTTCAGAGTTTCCTTCTTGTCCTGGTCATTGTTGGTATACAGAAATGCTAAAGATTTTTGTGTGTTGATCTTGTATCCTGCTACTTTGCTGAAATTGGTTATTAATTCTAAGAGTTTTTTGGTGGAGTTCTTTGGGTCTTCTATGTAGAGTATCATGTCATCTGCAAATAGTGATAATTTGAGTTCTTCCTTTCCTATATGTGTGCCTTTTATGTCTTTCTTTTGGCTAATTGTTCTGGCTAATGTTTCAAGAACTATGTTGAATAATAGAGGTGAAAATGGGCATCCTTGTCTTATTCCAGATTTTAGGGAAAAAGCTTTTAGGTTTTCCCTTTTTAGTATGATGCTGGCTATTGGTTTTTCATAGATAGCCTTTTATCATATTCAGGTATGGTCCTTCTATGCCTACAACAAACTTTTTCAATTAAAACGTTTTAAAATCATTTTCTGTTGAGATTTATATACAAGTTGTTTGATTTTAAAATGCACAAATCCATATGCCAAAATGTTTCCTGTGGTTTGAAGAAAGAAACTCTTGAAAGTAAAACCATATACATACTGGAAGAGGAAATGAGGGGCAGTGTTTTTTTTTTTTTTAATAATGTTGGAATGGGAACCGGAGAATATAAAACCTAAAAACAACAAAAAAGAAAATTGATAAATTTGAATATGTTTGGGGAAAAATCTGTGTATCTAAAACTCCCACTAAAAAGTTGAAAGGAAAGAAAAAGGAAATAGCTGAGGAAGTATATTTGTAACAATATGACAGTATATCTACTGCCTTAAGAACTCTATATATTGAATAGATGCAATTAGGAAAAGACTAACAACTTATTAAAAATTAGGCAAAACATATACTTTACAGAAAGGTCTTTTAGTAGTTCACAGGAAAGTCTTTTTGAACACAAAAGCACTCAGTCTCAATTTTTACATACGTTACTTTTAAAATATAAATTAAAATACAATACTATTATTTCTCAGATTTAGAAATACCAAAGTATTTTTTTTCTTCATGATGATGAAGATCAAACGCAGGGGCTTCTGCATGCTAGTCAAAGTCGCTAACACCAAAAACTTTGATAATGTGCTTCGTTAGGAAAAGGGGCAGTTACACTTTATTGGGGAGAGTAAAAATTCATATAAATGTCCGGACAATTTGGCAATCTGTATTAAAGTTATAAATTCATATTTTCCTTCTTATAGTAATTACAGTTCTAGGACCTTGTTCTGAAGATATATTTAATGTGTGTGAATGAGTGTTCCAAGTTTGTCATAGCACACAAAAAAAACTTGACATAATCTGCATGCCCATTAATAATGAACCTGTTAAATTATGGAGCCACCTTATGATGCAGTACTATGTAGCCATTGAAAAGACAGATAAGGTTATATATTAAAATACTATTAATTGAGGAAAGTAGGATGCAAAATTTTCCAAGTATTCTCTGTACTCCTTCCAACACTAGGTATTAAAAAAACATTTTGGAGCAAATCTATTGAAATAAGGTATTACATTATTTGGATTTGCATTTCTTTTTTTTTTTTTTTTGTTTTTTTGTGGTGCCGGGGATTGAACTCAGGCCCTTGTGCTTACAAGGCAAGCACTCTAATCACTGAGCTATATCCCCAGCCCCCGGATTTGCATTTCTTAAGAATGAGCTTGAACATGTTTTTACAATTGGACATTTTTATGTTTCTTTGTGTGTGATTGTGTAACTACTTGCTCATAAACTTTGGGACTTTTTCAATTGTGGCGTTCAGTTTTCTAAACTGATTTGACCGCGATTCATAAATTTTATGATTATTAAAAAAGTGGTGCTTCACTCTGAGAGGCTGAGGCAGGAGGATCACAAGTATAAACCCAGCCTGGGCAACTAGTGATTAAGTGAGACCCTGTCTAAAAATAAGTAAAAGAAGGACTGGGGATGTAGCTCAGTGCAAAGGTCATGGGTTCAAAGATTAGCACTGCCAGAAAGTCATGCCTTAAACAGATGTCTCTTATTTAACATCTATTGTCCTATTACTATGGTTTGAATGTTTGTGCCCCTCTCCCTTTGCATATTTTATGTTGAAACCTAGTTAGCAATGTGATAGTATTTGGAAGTGGGCCTTTTGAGGACTGAATAGGTCATCAGAGCACAGCTCTCATGAATGAGATTAGTGTTCTTATTGTTATTAGTTCCCAGAGAGCTGCCTTTCCCCTTGCACCATGTGTGGATATAGAGGGTGCTATTTGTGAACCAGCAAATGGGTCCTTAACAAGTAAAGAATCAGGCAGCACTTTCATCTTAGACTTCCTAGCCTCTAGCATTAGCACTGTAAGAAATAAATTTCTGTTGTTCATGAGCTATGCGGGTTATAGTCTTTTCTTATAGCAGCCCAAACAAACTAAAGCACTTACTCAGTCAGCATATTGTATTGCTTTCTTGCAAAAATGGAAGCATTAGAAGTGCCTTGGCTTTCTACTTATCCTTCTGCTCTAATTAGACCTGCACACATCCTCAAATAAACTACATTTCTATATCTATGTTTTCATTTTCTTTCCTAGTTCAAAAGTTAACTTGTCCTTCCTTTTGCTCTACGTGAATGAGCTCTTGGCATCATTACCTGTTTCTTCCTAAGGACCTTTTTTCATGAGTCACTGTGTCACTTGATAGTGTCTGAAAAGGTCCTCCAAAGAAGAGATGGGGACCTCAAATAAACCCTCTCCAGTAGGTTGACTACTCTCTTAACATAAGAGCACATCAGGACACATTAGTGTGAGGCATAGGCTGATGTTAGGGTTAGAAAGTGAGAGAAAATAGGAAAGGATCTTCTGTTTGAAGAGCTGAAGGGAGAACAGCTTTGATGAAGGTGATCAGACCAACCCATTCACAAAAGAACAAGGCCAGCCTTTTTGGATCAGCCGAGGTGGGCTAGAGTCTGGTTGATTATTATCTCATTTCTGGTTTGCAAGATGGATCTGGATGAAGTCTTTATCACTTGTGGGGGTAATTTGGTCTCCATGAGATAATTATTTCTGTTTGGGGCAGCCTCAGTTTTGTAGAGGCTCTGATAGACTCCAAGGTGATCATAGGTTTGGAGAGATGCCTGGAGACAAAGCTCTTGGTGTCTTCGATTTTGAAGCTGGATAAGATAGGTTTTGTAAATTCAGGGCTAATCAACTTTTTTTTGCCATCTGTTAGATAGATACTTCCTAACGATTAGCATGCCTGTATGTAAAACTGAGAAAGGATTTGACTTAATTTTAATATAATAAAGGGTACAATATGAATAACAAACTTTGTTCTGCTTTTAGTTACTAATTTGGGCATCTGTAGAACCAAATGAAGAATTACTCATTTTTTAGCAAATAATGTTTTTGAAGTCCCTGACTGCCTCATAAGAAACACAAATCATGCTTTTAATGACTAACAGATTAAAGGCAAGGAGTTTGTTTGCCATCTGTCCCCGTGGTTGTCCCTGACTGTATCAATCCCCTCTTTTTTCTCTTGTGGCTTCTACCTTCCCCCACCTTCACTGGCTCTTTCACTTCAGCGTAATTATGCTTTCAGGCTTGTTCAATCACGAAAAGCCTGTCCTTTGATCCCAGGTATCCCTCATGTTTTTATATAGCAGTTTAATATATTGCTTCTTCCCTGCAACTCATCTCAAGTGTAGTCTTACTGATTATGACCAAATTTTGGCTGCTGCCCCCACTTACTTAACACTCACTCATCACAATGATCTCCAGAGGTCACTTTACCAAAGACTTTGTTAGATTTTTTCCACGTGCAAAGCCTAATTTTTAATGCTTTTCTTGCTATATTTGATACCATTGATTTTCCTGTCCGGAACTTCTTGACTTCTGTTTCATTGCATGCTTTGGGTCACCCACTACTCTCTGACCATCCCTTCTTAGTCTTAAGTTTTTCTTCCTCTGTTTGAGTCAAAAAAAGTTTTTAACCCCCAGGCTTGTTTTTGATTTGCTTGCTTCTCTTCTGCCCTTCTACACTTTCCTGTCTATACTCTTGTGTTCAGTTATTCCATAATGTTGAATCCTAATCCTGTTCTCTGTTAAGCATCATCCTGGAAATATCTATTGCGGAAATGCTACAGTTAGTTTAACAAGTACAAAATGGAATTCATCATCATGCTTCCCCTCTATAAAACCTAATTTTTGTCTAATCTTAATTGTCCAATGGGGAAATAAGCAGATGAAACAGCACAGATACGACAGTATGAGAGCGTAGCATGTTGGGAAACTACAAGTTATTTGCTAATGCAGGTTATGAAGACCTTGTATATCACAGGAAAAAGTTTTCATTTTATCTGATATCCTGAGAATAATGAGAAACCAGTGGAAAAAGTGATCAGGAAAGTTTCATGGAGAAAATACTTGTTTGAAAACATTTTGGCAAGAACAGATTATGGCAGAAATTGGAAAACTATACAGTCTGCAAGTTAGGTCCAGATTGCTGTGCCTTGTGTAAATAAAGTTTTATAGGAACATGCCATACTAATTTATGTAGATAGTGTCTGTGGTTTCTTTTGTCCTGCAATAGCAGAGTTGAGTAGTTGCTGGAGAGCCCATATGGCCGCTTAAAATCCAAAATACTTATTATCTGTCCTTTTATAGAAAAAGTGTGCCAAACCCCTGGGTTATAGGAGTCTAAAATCTTGTTTACTGACTAGAAGGTTTTTTGATAGCCCGGGCAAAAAATATGTTACCTCTGTTAGGCCAGTATTGATGGAAATGGAGAAAAAGTTATGTATTTAAAAGCCATTGAGGTGGTAGAATCTGGATTTGATGACTGAATGTGGAGGGTGAAAAGAGAGAGTCATAAAAAATGACTGTGATTTCTGATTGGACTGGTGACTGGAATGAATGTATTGGTAGCTTTCCTTTAAATGGGGGTATACCAAAAGGTGATCAGGTTGTTGGGCAAGGATGTTGGTCTTTTGATATGCTAAGTGAAAGCTTCCTGTCCTGATGAGGTGTTCTAACAGGAAATTGAAACTTCTGTACAAAAGCTCAGGAAGCAGATGTGGTGTGGAGATAGCAAATATGAGAGTGCATAGTGGACAGGGTTGACCAGGGAGAGTAGAGTGAGGACCACACAGGTTGAAGAAACTTATCTGAGAAACATCACCATTTAGTAGGATTGGTGAAGGGACAAGGAGCAAGAAGCACCAGCAAAGATCAGAAAGAAACAACTAAATCAAGATAAGGAGAGCTAAGTGTGAAAGGGGTTTATTGCAGTTCTAGGGAGGAGGGACTCAATGAGAAAATGGTTGACAGACAAAATGTAGAAGTAAAAAGAGTATTAAAGACTATTGAACATGGCCAGTAGAAAGAGTGATGACCTTAGCAAGAACATTTTCAGTGGAGTAGAGGCAAAGCCCTGGTTACAGCAAGTTGAAGTGTGAATGAGAGGAAGTAATGGGAAGGTATGTCCTTATAGCCCTTATTTCTCCCTCTTGCTCCAGACTCATATAGCTGTCTACAATTTTATTGTCTCTATTTGGGTATCTACCAGGCATATGATACCTAATATTTTTCAAATAGAATGCTTGATACCCTAAAATATTACCTGCTTCTGCTCCAGTACTTGTATTTTAGTAAATACCAGCCCTATACTCATTTGTTTCAGACAGAAGGTAGGAATTGTTCTTACTTACTCTTTCAGCCCATATCTTGTCTACCTTCAGAATATATCCTGGACCTGACTAAGTCTCACCACCTCCATTGCTAATACCCTAAGCCAAACCACATAATTTCTTGCCTGCTCTACTCTAACCTCTCACCTGGTCTCCCTGGGTCTACCATTGTCCTTTATGCCAATTCTTTCTCCAGTAGCCAGAATGGTCATTTTTATCAGCAGATAATGATTGTGTCGTTCTCCATTGGCTTCCATTGCACATAGCTCAAAATCCAGAATCCTTATCATGCCCTACAAAGCTCTATCTGATCTGGCCCTGCCTGTATCTCCAACTTCATCTCTTACTACTCTCCTCTTTAATGACTCTGCTTCAGCACACACTGGGCTTTATATTTTCCCCAAAACACATCTAGCTTAAACTTGCCTTGATGACTTTGCATTAGCTATGTCCTCTGCCTGGAGAGATCCATACCACCACTATTACTCCAGGTTTTTACAGGGCTGGTTCCCTCTAGCCATTGAGTTTTCAGCTTAAATGCCATTTCCTTCATATGACCTTTCCTAACTACTCAGCCTAAAGTAGTTCATCCACTCTGTTACCCTATTAGATTGTTCTATTTTACTTTCACTAGAGTGCTATCTAATGGTAGTTGCCTTACTTATTCACCTTTCTATCAGTAGGGACCTTTTCTTATTTAGTATTACACTGCTAGTACCCGATACGTAATAAGCACTTAGTATTAGTAGATTGATCGATGAAGGAAGGACCTGCTTATTTTCTTCGTCTTATTATATTGTGAGCCTGTCCCCTATATTATTAGCTGTTTTCTGAAACATTTTTATATTAATAAAACAGTATTCTGTAATGTGAATATATTTTAATTTCCTTAATAATTCCTTTTATTAGATATCTTGTTTTGCTATTTTAAATACCACTATAGTCAGCTTTCCTATTTATGATGATTTCTGCTTGCATCTTTAAGATGGATTTCTCAAAAAAAAAAAAAACCAAT